>JAVHKZ010000008.1:26600000-26885961 GCA_035079395.1 Aspidiotus destructor
CAGTTATGAAATGTTCTTCTATATCACTTTTAGTCATTCGCCCTTCAGGAAATGACTCGGCAAAAACCAGGAAGTCCAGGCTCTAGTTATTTATGAACTCATCAATTGAAAATATTTTGATAATGTACCATTCTGCCGTCCAAAGTTAAATTGTCGTATACGCAAGACCAACGATCCCCGAAACTGGGTATCTCGAGCATTTGTTGCGTGTGTGTCAGTGACGAAGGTTCGTGTGTGTTAGTGATGAAGATTTGTATTCACACGCTACTACTATGATGATCGAATGCATATACGACAATTTTTTTGTCAATTTTTTTGTCGTATATGCAATGTGAAGTGTCGTATCTGAGGATCGAGAGCTTGTTGAAGGATTTGATAAATATAATTGAATTCTACGTCAAAAACTAATATTAAAGAGCTACATAAAGTGATCTGATTTTCTTCCAAACTTATTTTTCAATCTAGTTCGATACTTTTCAATGATCGTTGTTCTTGCATATCCGACAATTTAACTTTGGACGGCAGCATTGGACGTCCAAGAATTGGATAACAAACAAGTGAAGATAAGTAATACGGAAGTAAGTAGCTGTTGTAACCATGTTTAAAACACACGTTTAAAACATTTACCTCATAACATCCGCAACCCTGTTGATACCACGGCCCCAACGTAACGGTATGGTAGGTATCAATATCGCGTTGCAAATCAAAAATAAGAACACAACCACAAACTCATTCACGGCCGACTCTATAATGAAGGCCAAATAACTAGATATTTGGCAATGCTGCGTGTTGGTCGGCTGTTTTTACGCACGCTTATGGAAAAACAGTTAAAACTCTTGTTAGGTAATTGTTAATTACTGAATTATATTCAACTGTATGAAAAAAATGATCAAGTGCATATCAAAAGAGCAAACGATTCTCAATTTTTTGAGCTCAGTTTTGTTCAGATTGATTAAATAGTGAGCGACTTATTATCGTTTGAAAATAAAAAGTCAGACAGGGAGAGAAGCACAGTACATTACCACTCTTTGCCCCCTATCTGACTTTTTATTTTCAAATGATAATAACTCGCTCGCTATTTAATTGATCTGAACAAAACTGAGCTCAAAAAATCGAGAATTGTTTGCTCTTTCAATATGTACTTGATCATTTTTTTTGTACAGTCAAATATAATTCAGTAATTAACAATTAACGAGAGTTTCGACTGTTTTTTCCATAAGCATGCGTAGAAACCGCCGGCCTACAAGTCTCAAGCGCACGGCGTTGTCAAGTTATAGGTTATTTGGCTTTCATTAGAGTCGGCCGTGACTCATTCCTATTCAAATGCAAAACCTACTTTTCTCCATACAGTAAAACAATCGAGTACATTGTACATTGAAAATCAAAATTGCAAGGTCGGTGAACAACAATTGAAATGGACTGTATTAAGCGTGCCGGCGTGGCGTCGGCACGTCCTGAAAACATGAACGACCCCACCCGTATTTGTGACAGGGGTGTTAACCGTTATTATCTTTTCTTAGGATTCCGCTTCCACTTGTTCTTCAACTGAATCGCCAGATCCGCTTCCTTCTGGTTCTGCTTCCACACAGCAATTGCCAGATCCGCTTCCTTATTGGTTCCACTTCCACACAGCAATTGCCAGATCCGCTTCCTTTCAGTTCCGCTTCCACACAGCAATTGCCGGATCCGCTTCCTTTCAGTTCCGCTTCCAAGCAGCAATTGCCGGATCCGCTTCCTTTTGGTTCTGCTTCCAAAACCCAAAAATTTGGGTCCAGATTGCAAATACTATTTTGGATAGCGATTCTGGTTCACATTCCTGATTTGTAGGGATTGCGACCAAAATAATTTGAAACGGTTAACGGTTATTGGTCTTATCAAAACGGCCAAACGGTCATGACCATTATTGAAAAATGAATAGACCGTTTTTTTGTGACGTCACTCATTGCCAACTCCCTACCAACATGCCGTGAACACTTGCAAACACACTTCAAAAACCCTTGAGTGTGATCGATTGAATCGTTCTTGGTTCTATCACAATATTATTGATTCTCATAAGAAATACACTATGGAACGTTTCGATCATAAGTTCAAATTGAAAAATTAGGAATAAATAAGCAATTACGTGTTTATATTCAGAAGTAGGAAGTTCTCAAGTATTTGAAAATATACCTGCGGTCCTTTATTTATTTCTGCTTTTCAAATCTGAACGTAAGATCGAAACGCTCCTGTGTATTTCTTATGGAGTTTTTTTTTTGTTTACGAACCAAGTTGGTAATTTAGGGTAACATTGACGATTTTGACGGGCTGTAGGGTACGTTGGAGTAAACAGATGTGGAGTTTGTGACGTCACAAAAAAACGGTCTATTGGTCATAATGGTTAAAATGGGGAAAAACATTTTTGGGAGAAAAAACATGTTTTTTTAGTATGAAAAACATGTTTTTTTTGGTTCCAAAAACAACAAGCAGCCCGTAGCAGGCAGCAAGAGGTTCGTGCTGTTGTGTGTTATAATATTTTATTTTAATGAACGTTGATGAACAAGTTTCAAGCTTTCAACTTTCAGCTTGTATTGTATCCAACTTTGGCTTCTGACATTCAGCTTTCAGCTATATAGCTTTTCAATAATAATACTCCTTACATTCCTTTCCGAACTTATTATGATAGTACTCCTGTGTACTCATCTTCCTCCTCAGAAAGTTTACTCCAAGTTTTACTGGAGAAAAATATATTCTCATTCTTGATGCGTCTACTGATCACTGCCTAGTTTCATACTGCTAAGTAGGTCTAGGATAATCAATAAAATGAGACGAACATCCAATAACCATAATACCTGATACCTAACTTTAGTATCAAAACTTTCTTCTCAATTTCATAATACTGTCGCATTTGCTTTCAATTATGCTCGCCAATTGAAGAATCATCAACATCTAGATTAACAGCCTCAGACCTATCTTTTTCCTCGAAGCTAATACTTTCATATTCACGTTCTATCGAATAGAAGAACTCAAATTAGGAGCCAAATGGAAACATGAGGTACGCTACAGGTATACCTACACTGAGCTGAATACAATCATCATAGCTTGATATCGATTTCATGAGAAAGATAATCAACGATTGTTCATCTTCACTGGTCTCCACCGTTTCAATACTCTAGGCTAATTGTATTACAATTAATATTGATCGGAAAAATTTAAAGAATTCATCTCTGATCACTTTTATTCTATTTGATAAGGACAAACAGCCATACGACAAATTGTCAAATAAAAAGATGTAATACCAAACAGCCATAATCCAAGCAAAGAATGTCGAATAGAGAGATGTAATACTGTCTCCATACATAACAATATGATTGTAAGTAACAAAGCTTTGTACCACAAAACCTGAAGTAAATCAATACCCCAAATAATACATCCTATCTTTTGCTGTCATATCATGTCATGTGCCGATCGTGTGTTCCTTTGTTCAATGTTCAACGAGTCGTAAAACTGATGATTAAGAGCCGGTTCTACCAAATACTCGAATTTTACATGTTCTCAATTAAACTCAAATCACCACAATTCTGTGTTACCAATTCCCATAATCCTAGTTCACAAACAAAAATCGGAGTTTAAATCAATCGCCCAATTTTGGCCGATTAGTTGATCGTAGTTTTCGTTATAAGAAAATAAAATACATTCATCAACATTTTGAATGAACATTCAATTTATTAATAGTCACGTCGACATTATACTCTATAGTCTATGGGTCGATCTTTACGAATAAACGAATACCGAATACGTACAGATGGATAAATTACGCGATATGAACCAGTTATGAACTCATCAATCGAAAATATTTTGATAATGGTCCTTTATTCTAATTCATCGAATGTTCAAGAATAGAATCATAGATACCGTCCTAACCAACACGCAAAGATACGTGAGTCGGGAATACGCAGCTGATTTAGCCATGTTTAAAACACACGTTCAAAACAGTTTTATCACAACATCACACGTTTAAAACACACGTTCAAAACATTTACGTCACAACATCGCAACCCCGTCAATACCACCACCCCAACGGTATATCAATATCGCATTACAAATCAAAAACGAGAACAGAATCGCGAACTCATTCACCTTCAAACACAAAAACTACTTTTCTCCGTGCGGTAAAACAATCGAGTACAATCGATACATCAAAACTCGATAGCGCAAGGTCGGCAAACAACAATCAAAACACTGAAAAACAGAGCGATTGCAAGTGGTTTGTGGCTCGAGAACGAGCACGAACCTAAAAACAACATGTTTTTGAACATAAAAAGATTGAAAAGATAACTGTCACCATAACTGTCATGACTGATTGACCAAAACGTTTAAATGGTCAAACGGTTACGGTCAGTCCCACATTTTACTTGAAACGGTTATTGGTCAAGTGGTCAGACATTCTCATTTTGTTTTGGTTGATGGTCATAACTGTTATAATACCAGTTATTCCGCAATCCCTATTATTTGTGAAGCACCACTTATCCCAGTTTACCGTATTTGTTCAAAACCATGACACATTATAGAGGTATTGACACGAACCTATAGTAGCTGTGTATGTTACTGTCGCCTGAGTTGTGTCAGTTGATACAATCTACGCTAGGATCGTTGCAAGGTAAAACTAAACAGGAGAACTACACAAATACTACGTAGTGTAAATTCACCAATTTTCAGAAATTTGTACAACAGTCAGGTATTGACCTAAAAATCTGAAACTTGGTACAAATGGACTATTTACTATGCTCTTCATATTTAAGAAAAAAAAAAAACTTCCTATCTGAATTTCTTCATCTTGTACAACCCTCGGAAATTTTGGCAACATTAGGGTACCTCCGGTTAGCTTCTGTCACAGGTGGGGTGTGGAAGGTATTTGAACGATCGCCGCAAGCGTATTGGAATTCTGTATGAATTAACACAAAATGGGTGACAGAAATTTTGCCTGGTGTCAATACCTCTGTATAATGTATACTGTGTTCAAAACAAACTATCAATTCACATACAAAATGCATGGGAACGTTTTGAATTTTGATCATACACTCTTATTTAAACGTGAGAAAAAAATAAGATTAGAAGAGTTCTTTTTCAGAATCTGGAAGTTCTGAAGTATTCATGAACGTATTTGTAATTCTTTATTCATCGTTTGTTTTCAAATATCAAGAAAATGATCGAAACGTCCTGTGTATTTCTTATGGAGTTAATTTTTGTTAGGTTCGTGCTCGTTCTCAAGCCACGAACCACTTGCAATCGCTTTTTTTTTTTTTCTTCTCAGATTGATATTGTTCTCCGACCTTTCGATTTCGATGTTTGATGTAAGATGTACTCGATTGTTTTACCGCACGGAGAAAAGTACTTTTTGCGTTTGAAGGTGAATGAGTTCGCGGTTCTGTTTTGGTTTTTGATTTAAAACGCAATATTGATAATACCGTTGGGGTGGTGGTGTCGACGGGATTGCGATGTTGTGACGTTAATGTTTCGACCGTGACGTAAATGTTTCGAACGTGTGTTTTATAATAGTTTTTTTTTTCAACCTTGTATCCATTGAACTTCTAGCAAATAATGTTCGTACAAGGTTTGTACTTGATGAATGTAGAACTGTAGAACGGCGTAGTCCGTACTCCGTAGTTGTTGCAGTCTGTGAGTTTTCGTGATTATCTAGCGTTTTATCATTATTCCTACTGCGTATTATATGGCCAAAACAGCTGCGTAAAATGGACCATTTATCAAAATAATATTTTCGATTGATTAGTTCATAACTGGTTCATATCGCGTAATTTATCCATCTATACGTATTCGTTTATTCGTATTTGTTTATTCGTAAAGATCGATGTATTTAGACTATAATAATAAATTGAATGTTCATTCAAATTGTTGAAAGTATTTCATTTTCTTATTACAAAAACTACGATTAACTAATCGGCCAAAATCGGGCGATTGATTTAAACTCCGATTTTCGTTCAAAAACTAGGATTACGGGAATCGGTAACACAGTATTGTGGTAATTTGCGTTTAATTGAGAACAGGTAAAATTCGAGTATTTGGTAGAACCGGCTCATAATCATCAGTTTTGCGACTCGTTGAACATTGAACAAAGGAATACACAATCGGCACATGACATGATATCACAGCGGAAGATAGGATGTATTATTTGGGGTATTGATTTACTTCAGGTTTTGTTGTACGAAGCTTTGTTACTTACAATCATATTGTTATGTATGGAGACGGTATTACATCTCTCTATTCGTCATTTGCTGCTTGGATTATGGCTGTTTGGTATCACGTCTTTTTATTTGACATTTGTCTATTACATCTCTCTATTCGTCATTTGTTGCTTGGATTATGGCTATTCGTCCTTATCAAATAGAATAAAAGTGATCAGAGATGAATTCTTTAAATTTGTCCAATCAATATGAATCCAATCAGCCTAGAGTATTAAAACGGTGGAGAACAGTGAAGATGAACGATCATTGATTATCCGTATCATGAAAGTGATATCAAGCTATGATGATTGTATTCAGCTCAGTGTAGGTACCTGTAGGGTATCTTTTATGTTTCCATTGGGCTCCTAATTTGAGTTCTTCTATTCTATAGAATATGAATATGAAAGTTTTAGCTTCGAGGAAAAAAATAGTTCTGAGGCTGTTAGTCTAGATGTTGATGATTCTTCAATTGGCGAGCGTAATTGAAAGCAAATGCGACAGTATTATTACAATAAGGATAGTTAAAAAGAAGATAGTAAAAAGTGTTACGAAAATTATGAACAAATAATGAGTCACTGAGAAAGATTTCAGGCATATTTGATCAATTAATAATTAGGTTTAGGTACACGGATTTGTAATGAAAATAATCAATTATGGTTGGGATTGAATCTACGTATTTGCAAAGATCGACGCATTCATTTATAAATTTGATTGAATTGTCAAAATGGTGAATGAAATTGAGGAGAAAGTTTTGATAATAAAGTTAGGTATCAGGTATCATGGTTATTGGATGTTTGTCTCACTTTATTGATTATCCTAGACCAACTTAGCAGTATGGAACTAGGCAGTGATCAGTAGACGCATCAAGAATGGGAATATTTTTTATTATTTCTCAAGTGAAACTTAGAGTAAATTTTCTGAGGAGGAAGATGAGTACAGGAGTACTATCATAATAAGTTGGCGAACAAATTTCGGAAAGGAATGTTGGGAAGGAGTATTAACTATTATTAAGCAGCATTGAAAAGCTATACAGCTGGAAGCTGAACGTCAGAAGCCAAAGTCGGATACAATACAAGCTGAAAGTTGAAAGCTTTATAAAAATATTACAATACACACAACAACACGAACCTCTTGTTGCCTGCTACGGGCTGCTTGTTTTGTACACAAACGGTAAACTGGGATAAGACTGTGTTAAGATGGGGCTACAAAAAATTATGGTCCATAATGAAATTTGAAAAATAATAGTGATTGCAACTTGCAAGGGGTTTGTGATTGTGACTTCTAGTCGTAGTATAGGAGCACGAACCTAACAAACGAACGAACGAACGAACGAACGAACGAATGAAAAACGAACGAGGAACAAACAAACGTGTGTAAGCGCTGCTTGGCTGGAGGCTACGTCTTGGTGACGAGAGAGCTGTGTCCTGGCTATGTCTGCGTGTCTGCGTGTCTGCGTTGTGTTATCAAAGGTATGGAAAGTAAAAAAAAAAAAAAAAAACGTAAACCTAATGAGCACGAAAAAAAAGACGTATACATGAAGCGAGTAGTGATAACTGGGAAAGGACTAACAACTGTTGCTTCTCGATCGATACTAAAATCATAATTCTGTTCTTCACTACCCAATAGTAATTATAAGTAATCATGAATTACCGAACTGGTATCGAAATCAGTTATCGTGTCGTTTGTAACCATACATTTATTTTTCGTTCAGTCGTGTTCTTCTTCCGTTGATAATGCACATGATACCAGGTTTTGTTTATGGAATTCGTGTTGTGTGTTCGATATCGAACTTCGGGCATTTAATGTGATGCCGTAAGATTGTTGTTATGGCTACCTCGAATTTAAGTCCTTCAGTTTTGAGCGCCGAAACAGTTCGTGAATACATTTTGAGTAAAGGCGGCAAAGTTTACAATACCGAATTAGTGAAATACTTCAAACCGCTCTTAACGCATCCAGACCATAAAAGTTAGTTTCGCTGCTACGTCCTACGTAATAGTATAGTATTTGGATATAAAATGGTAGATTTAATCGAATGTCACGATAGAGTCTCTGTAGTCTGTGTACGAGTCCGAAGAAATATCTACTCGAATTTGAATAACGCACTGGCATACTATACATATTTATGGGGAATATTGGGTACCGAATATTGCTACCAGAATTATTAAACTACTTTCGGAGGTATTATGTCTATCGTACGTACACCACACAGCTTAGTTCGATTTTCTGATATACATCATTCTTTTCTATAAGACGATGCGAATGAACGAGGTCGCTTTCTAAACTAATACATTGTGTACAGTAGCCTAGATAGCCTGTACTTGACGCGAACAGAATATATACCAAGATTTGTACTCGAGTTATTGATAATGAAGATGATACTCAGTACTTACTAGATTATTTTTCTTTTACAGATGTAGCTCGAGAAGAATTCAAGCGTATTATCAATAATATAGCAATAGTGTTCCGCGATGAAAAAGTAAGTCATTCATTCATCCATTATAGGTACCTGCGAGTAATTCTCATCGACATTTCCGATTGTATATTCTGTAGGCTAAGATTTAATCAATTCCAGTTCGGATAAACTGCGACATTTTCGACGTGTGTGTGTGTGTGTGTGTGTGGTTTTTCTTCCCTCAACATTTTTCCTTTTTTTCGTGACTTTTGTTCTAACGAAAGAACAACTTAACACGAAAGGAGAGGAGACGATTTGCGTTTTACTGTGTTTCCTGCTCATAATGTGTACCAATAACGCTGACGTCCACCACTTTAAATAGAAAAATTCGTATGATAACACAACTGAATCGATACCGTCTTCATTTCTTTGGAATAGTGACTAACGTCAAGCTGAACATTGGGCATTTACCTAATGAAATAAATGCCGAAACGAAGCGAAATAAAATGATGTGCGTAATAAAAAGCAGTAGTGATATACAGGATATTATAAAATTATTGGCTCGACCTGGTATGCTAGGTACTCGATGAACTGACTACACACGTACCGGTCTAGCGTCTGCGTTTAGTAGATTGAACTATCTACTAGTTCTGCTCACCTACTATAAGTAGCCTATTTTCCTTTCATTCACTTCCGAGTGCTTCTTTCGTTTTTCTTCAGTCTTGTTTTTCCAAACAATACTCAATTATTTCGAAAAAAAGGTACTTATTTTCTATCATTACGTTACGTTTTCTTGAATAATAAGTATTTTCTTTCAAATAGCCCAAATAATAATAATCGATTTACCGAAACGTAGGTATAATATATTTTAATTAATGTTTTGTGACCGCGGTTTCGTGTGCATAGAAAAACTCGATAATGACGAAGGTGAACAAGAAGGCGAACATATTCTTATCATATCGCCAAATAGTTGAACGTGCGCGCGGCGTGCTTGAACATGTGATGAGGGTGGATGAGTAAAAATTGCAGGTCGCTGAGTAATTATAATACAACACGCGCCGCGCGTCGTGACGGTGTCGACAGATTTCGACTTCATCGTGCTTGTCTCAGTGTCTACCGTTCGACCCTTATGTTTACGATGTAATATTGTGACGTCACGATCACGAGAAAAGCTGTGACCAGCGTCAGCCAAATAATGGACGGCGGAAGCACTCTTTCCCTTTCGGAGAATCTTCCTTAGATTCTGCATCCAGAAATTTTCTCCTGGATTTGAGAGCGCTTTTGTGTTCCTTGATGCGGGAGAATAATGATCGACCGGTTTGACCAATGTGAACGCGGTCACAGTCACTGCAATTCCATCGATAGACACCACTTTGCTGGAGAATGGGTATACAGGATCCTTTAATGAGGAGATGGAACGTAAGTTATACAGAGTATAGAAGGCGGGGCGGTAACCTATATGGACGGATAAGGCGTAAACTTTTGTAAGAAATATTACCATTTTTCATACTTCCTTCATGATTTCTCTTTATTTTGAAAATATTTTCATGTGATAGCTTGCAAAAATTAAAAAAAAGCTCACGATAAGACGATCAAAATGTCGTTTGAGGGAGAGGAGGGAGGGTGTTCTGCTTGACAATCAACTCGCGATTCGCAAATTCGATGAAGACAGCGCTGCATATGGCGAAATGAGGAAGTAACACCAAAAGTCGATGATGTATTTTTGATGCTAAGAGGTTGTACAAATAAAATTGTTTCTACTGCCCCAAAAATTGTTTTATTTGAAAAAATTTAGAGAATGAAGGTTGTAGCGCTTGTAATTATGTTTCCAATAAGTTCACCTTTGGACAGTTTTGTATGATTTTTTCACATCTTCACCTTTTGGTGTTAATTGCACCTATCAGCAAACAGTGCAATATTTGTTTTGCCGCCAAAGGGCAGTTCCTTAATCGAATTCGCGAATCTTGATTTCATGGACATTATGAATTTATCATGCAAAATAATTGGTTACCCAAATAATTAATATAATTCTTTCCATTTTATTTGTAACTATCGTGGTAAACCGCTATCCAATTTACACAAACAACTTGCGAGAACGGGTACCCCTCTCCACTCCCTCGCTTATTTGTTTAAATCGTGATTACCAGTTCATTAATCCTTCTACCTGATCGGGTCGCGTATAGAACGTGTAGCGTACGAGTCGAGTGGCTTAGCGCGGACGCCGGACGTAGTCGATTTGTTGCGTAGCACGCCGCCAAGCGCTTACGCGCTTTTACCGACTTTTAAGAGGTATTGCAATCTTGCGCACCGTGGAAGTTTTGGTGAAGGGCATGCTTTCTTGGCGTTTCAGAGGGTCTAGATCACGATTCTAACATCCGTTCAAATTCATATGTATGTACTTTTTTTTGTTCCCAAATGTTCTCTGTATTTATTGGGTCGATTTCCATGAAATTGAGAGATAATGGAGACGTAAACGGTTTTTGTGTGGTGAGTTGAATACTAGTTGGTCAACTAGCGCTTAAGACTTACTATGGAATTTTCAGAGTGTGTTATGAAGTGTTTCTTCTTCTTAGATGGGGGTGGGGGCGAATGAGTGACTAAAAAATAAAATGCTTAGCAAATTGCGAAAACGAAATGGTATTGGAGAACGAAGTATCCTAATATACGGCACCTTCGCTGTATAACTATAATTATGTCACGCTTTTTATCAAAACTTGTACATCAGTGTAACATGATTATATAAGGAGGCGATCTAAACTTGGATTTTGACTAGTAGAATACGATCATAAAGTTTTTTTTCTTCCCCCTCAACCCGAAACAAAGCGAAATAAAAAGGTGCGTTAAAGCAGTAATATTACAATTGTTTGGCGCGCTACGCAATCTGACGCGACAAATCGACTCGTTGCGGCGCGGGGAAGTTTTTTAGCGGGATGAAATGACAACTTGGACAGAAGAGAAAAAGAAGAAAACAATCTCAAGGCAGACTGGAGGCTGCGCTCCGCCACCCGCCTTTGTTGTGCAAGCGGAATACAAAGTACTTGAATATGAGCATTGCTAGAAAACTTGAAAATTTTTCTTTCATAACACACACTGCGAAATAGCGCTTTCAGTGTGCTATTTTCAGGAGCGAAAGCGTTCGTTTGCAAGCGTGTTGCGTTGTACTGTTATACTTTTCTACTTTTCTGTCCTGATGTAGTTGCAAAACGAACGCATCCCCTCCTTAAAAACAGCACGCTGACAGCGCTTCGCAGTGTTCGCTATAAAAAAACATCTTCCAAGACTAGGAGCGAGCGACTTGAATGATTCGTTTGGCTTGATTCGCTCGGCTTCGCCTCGCCTTGCAACACGCCAAACTTGTCATTCAAAACGTCGCTTTTGCTCCTTGGCATGAAATATACTATTTCTACATTTTTCTTTTTTTAATCGAATGCGTACTATTGAAAATAACATCTTTCAAAGAACAAAAGGCGGGGGGGGGCGAAGCCTCCCAGGCTGCCTTCCATTATTTCTTAAGAAACACAATTAATATGGTGCGCGATATACTTTTTATGTAGCGCCGCGTTGGACTGATTCGATTTGTCACATTAAGTTGCGTGGTCGCGTCAGGTCGCGGAGCAATATTGTAATATTACTGCTCTTACGCACATTCATTTCATTTTGCTTCGTTACAGGTTAAATTTGCATCGGCTCAGGAGAAAATCCTTATGATCGTATTCTACTTGTCAAAATCTAAGTTAGGTGCCGTATATTAGGACGCAACCACGAAGGTTAACGAGCGTTTTATTTTATCATCATCAATTACCGGTATTGTACAAGCCTAAGAAAATAGTAAAAAAATCTTCTGGTGGAGCCAAATAGAAAAAGATCATGTTTCATGTCTTCTATAAGGTAGCATGCTCCGATCGTTGTCTAGTACAAGTCTACCTAAGTATATTCCAGGCTGATGAGATCAGGGGACCTCACTCGCTCCGCTCGTTCGCCCCGCATCTTGGTCTAGTATGAGTCTACTTCAGTATTTCAGGCTGATGAGATTAGAGGGCCTCACTCGCTCCGCTCGTTCGTCCTGCTTCTTGGTCTAGTATGAGTCTACTTCATTATTCCAGGCTGATGAGATTAGGGAGGCTCACTCGCTCCGCTTCTTGGTCTAGTATAAGTCTACTTTAGTATTTCAATAAAGGGTATTCCTTCTACTTCAGGCTCAGTATAATGAAAGCTTCCGACGCACGGATGTACGCAAGCAAATTTCAAATTCAGAGTAGGAATCTGGCGTGATCTAGTGTAAATCTAGTTTACATTTCAAGCTAAAATATGTATATTAGGCCTTTATAATGTAGGCTATTCCTTCTACAGCATACTGATTCAGGCTTATAGTATAAGGAAAGCTTCAGAGACCCAAGGTCATTTGCATACGGTGAGGTGGTACTCGCAAACACGGTGAGTTCACTGCACACATCAAAGAGAGATCTAGCCTAGCTAGTAGAAACTAATACAAACTTCCCCTTTATATGAGCCTATGGTATAAAGGAGCTTAGTTTGGAATGAGCCTGTGGTATTCCTCGTATAAAGCTAGTTTAAACTAGCATGTAAACTAGGCGAGGCGAACTATGAAGCTTCTCTAGGAGTCAGAAGATTTAAGCCTTCATAAAGTGTATATTAGGTTTAGTATAAATCAGGATTTTGCGCGACTTGAGAAACCTTAGTATAAAGCTAGGCTAAAGGCACCATAAAGCTATAGTATAATGAGGCGAACTATGAAGTTTCTCTAGGAGTCAGAAGACTTAAGCCTTCATAAAGGGTATATTAGGTCTAGTATAATGACTAATGAGGGTTTTGCTAAAAATCAGACGACTTGAGAAATCTTAGTATAAAGCTAGTATTATGCCACCATAAAGCTAGTATAATGCTCGAATATAAACTAAGCAAGGTGAACTCGCGGGGTGAACTCGCGTTAAAAAACTCGCAAATTTTCGAATCACCCACGGGGTAATGTGGGGGGGGGGGGGTGGGCCACTCGCGTTAAAAAGACTCGCAAAATTTCAATAGGAGTCAGGGGGATCAGGTCAGCGTAAAGACATGAAACATGTCAAAAAAAAAGTCGATCTTGCTTTCGCGCTGCGGAAGTTTTTTTTTTATGTTTCGCTTTGTTCTGGCCTAAATTTGCATCAACTTGGGAAAAAAAAAACCATTATGATCGTATTCAACGGGTGAAAAATTAAGTGCGCAATGCACTTCCGTCGCCCTTTGGGAGGACTTGTACCTGGTTCTATTACGAGAAAACGCTCCAAAAGAGAAATAATGTATTTTTCGTCAACTTTGAAGTACCTATTCGTTTTCAATGAAATAATATTCACAATTTTGTGGCATATAATAATTATACGAAAAGAAACTTTTAAGCCTTCTTAATAAGATTTCAATAAGCGTTTTATATGAGAAGGCCCTTTATGTGTAATGAATTACTTAAAATTTGCAACTCCTTTTTCAAAACTTTGCGTTACACGGATTACGAGAAGAGAGCCTCTTGTACGCCGCTGTATTGTACACTCGCCGTCTGTTTCTGAGGATCGTTCAAACGCGTTTTCTTTCTTTTGCCGATCGTTATCAACGATAATTCCGGATAATGGAACATTCATCGATTTGTTGTCATTTCAAATTTGACATTTACAGCCGTTTTACCCTTTCATTTTCCATTTATGTAATTATATTTTATATTTTCGTAAGCAATAATTGGAATCGGTGATAAACTTTTCGTTCAGAGTCAGCTTTTTTAGATTCGGCAGCGTAGCGCTAGCCGAACGTATTGCAATCACTATATTTTTCTTCTTCTCTTTCTTCTCCTTCGTCTCTGTTTAGTACGAGTGCATGTTTTCATTTTAGTTTCTCTAATCAGAGTTCACACAGTTCTCCTATTTGACAGATTGTGAAATAGAAGATGATGATTTCGAAACTGAACATGGATTGTATGTAGCCTAAATGGTTGAGTATGGCTAGCCTAAGCCAAATGAGATTTTCGTTGTCAAACAAGCTACCTAATGTTTGATGATCGTATCTAGATAGGATATGATTATTTTTGTAGGTATATATGAAAACAGACGAGAAAGACAAATGTGGGAAGTTAATTATAGTTACGTGCCTTGTGCTGAGAGTTTTTGTCTAGAAATAAGTGAATCATAGCTCGTTCCTTTGATGAAAATGTTGAAGTACCTAGATTTCGGAAGGGTGTAATATTAGCGTCGAGGACATCTAGTTGCTATCGATAGTCCTTACTTGAGGTTATTCCAAATCAACGAAATTATTTATTAATATTGTTGGATGTTGTTTCTTTTCATCAAATTGAACAAAAGTGACAAGAGCAATTCTTGATCGATTGGTGGGAGCTATAATGAATGATTGTTGAGTAGGTATCCTGAATTAAACTTGAAGTCGGTACTGAGCTTTCTCATATTTGACGGAAATTGATAAGTAGAAAATATTTAGGCATGATATCAGTACTCTTTTGTAAGTGAATAAAGTGGAATAGATTCAAGCCGACCCCTGCTCCTATGTTGCCTGTGATGTAGCCTGTTTTTCTTTCTTTTTCTTCTTAGTCTTCCATTTCAGTACCTTAAGAGTTATTGTTGTTTATTATGTGTATGGATGGTGAGTGAGAAAATTGTGTGGTTTGAAAGAGTAGCGCTAGACTGCATATTAGTGTGTTTATTAGTTCATTTATTTCATTGTTCATTCAGTTATTTCTTTTTGTGTTATCAATCGTCGTGATTTATCGCACATCAAGAGTTGATTTAGAGGAAAATGGAGAGTGGGCTTTAACAAGAGATTGTCCTAGGAAAAGAGAAAATTCTTAAATGTTGTGCATGTCTGGATTTGTAAGAAGTCTGTTCATAATGTTGATTGATATTTTGTTTTTGAAATGAAATTTTGAATCATAAGTCGGCAGTATTCAACTTTGTAATTGCTTGTGATTTGTGCGTAGAAATACAGTACTTAGGCCTATTTATAGCGATATTCATTGTGAGGTGGGGCTTCAAAAAATTTTTGTCATTATGATGAAGTGTTAGGCCTATTACATCGACTAAAAAGAAAACAATCATTATTCGCCTGTCATCAGTTGATCGATAGTTTTGTTTTTGAAATAGAACATGGAATAACAGGTCGGGAGTATTCAATCAATCGATCGTTATTAGTTTTGCCGGAGAAAACGACCATAAGAAGTCTTCAATCGAATGTGAGACAAGAGTGTGTAGGAGAGAGAGAGAGAGAGAGAGAGAGAGAGAAGAGTTCTGCCGATCCTATCCACGCCACGCAAAGCTAGGGGCTTGTTTGAATAATGTTCTGTTTCTGTTTATTTGATTCTTTGTAACCTGGAAAGAAATTCATTTTCAACGTTTCCCACAGTTCAACATTCTTGAGTTGCTATTGCCACAATTCAAGAATGTTCAAAATAGGTAGCTGGTCTAGGGTCTATGTACAGTGTACCGGAAAGGTACAAAAGATATTTGCAGAAAGTCGAATCTATAAAGGTTGATCCTTATTCACTTTGGGAAAGCCTGAGGGAATTCTTTCAAGAGACAAATTTACCAGTGTGCGCTTTATTGTTGATAACGACCGTCAAGAAAAACTGTGTGGTTCACGTGCAACTGAGTAAGGCGTGTGAAAAAGAACAATATTTCTTCCTCGCGCGTCAAATGAAACCGCTCATGGGAAACACTTGTAATACGCTTGTAATACGCTCAAATGATGTACCAAAGTTCAAGCGCCATGTATTTTTTAAAATTTTGTTTTTATAAACCATTTGTTCCCATAATTTCCTCTATTTTTGTTCCGCACATTTTCCCCCTGTTTACAACTTTTCAAAATGTTCTATTCTGTGACTTAGCCAACCTGACAGGGTGACAATGTTGACTACATGACAATAATAACCCAACCATCTAATTCCCTTTAGTACGATCGCAGCTCACCATTTGCAGGAGATAAGTTTTACCTAAACCAGATAGGAACTAAATCCACCCCAAAAAGAAGCGCATTCTGTCAAAAGGCCCTTCAAGGCGTGAGCAAACCCCCCCCCCCCCCCTTCTGATTCGTAAGACCTAGTGAGCACAAAGAGACCATTTCTCTGCTGCGTAAGTTCAATTTAGGGTAGATCACCAATCTGAACAGACACGGACAAAAAGAAGATGGACTACCTCTTTACAGAGCAAATGTTGATACTTGGACAGCATCGACAAGAATGAACACGCCTTGCTTATCGATCAAATTTGAAGAATAAAGGATTCTTGAAGCAACCACCAGGGTTGGACAAAAATATGGAAAAAACTAACAAGCAGCCAGTACCAGGCTGGAAGAGGGTCGGCCAATCTTTTCTCTTGAATTTTGATGGATTGACTTTATCAAGTTGCAAAATATTGCAGAATGCTGCTTGCTGAAATGATGAAGTTCCTTCGGATCACAGTTTCAGTGACTTCCATACTTGAACTGAGCTACAACGACGTTTAAACATGGGGGTCAAGTATACTGTATATGTAGCATAGATACCTTCCTGCTGATCAATGAAATTGATTCATATTTAGAGCTTCAAATGCACGCTCTCCCCTAGGGGTGAGGGATAGAGCTCTGGGGGCTCTAACCTATGAATGTTATTTAGGCATCTGCATAGAGGATACATATTATTGAGTTTGGTCAAAATTGGTTCATATTTAGGGCTTCAAATGCACGCTCTCCACTTCAAGAGAGGGGGGGAGGAGGATCTAAGCTATGAATGTTGTTTAAGCATCTGCATAGAGGATATATTATATTGAGTTTGGTCGAAATTGGTTCATATTTAGGGCTCCAAATGCACGCTCCTCCACTTGCAGAGGGGGGCTCTAACCTATGAATGTTCTTTGGGCATACTTATGGAGGATAGATGTCAAAATTGGTTCACTGTAGCTCAATACCGATTATATGCTTCAATCAGGATATACAGCAACAATCATTTATTTATTCTGCTGAATCACTTGAACACAAATTTCATTCAAATTGTTTGGACCAATTTCAAGAATTCATCTCTCCCCACTTTTTTTCTATTCTGTAAAAACGAATTACCTAGGAAGATATGGAAACTTTATGAACAATTATTCATATCCGCAAAAAATAATTTTACAGTTTGAACATTCAATTAAATTTATTAATAGGCAAACGTTACTCATGATGACACACACTTTTTACATCATGGCGTTCCCACCTCATTCCTAAATAATTGTTTTATTTGCATTCATGTAAAAACACGCATCTAGGTAGAAACACGCCGACGCCGGTAACACTAATTTTCAAACACGCGATCCTAATACAAAATAATAACTCACAATTGAACCGCATTTGCTTGAACCTTAAAATGCAATGATAACAGGGAAAGAGCCGGAGACACAAGGCTATTCAGCATAGCTCACACGGAAATACCCACAAAGAAAAAATTAGAGCATTCAATCAAATTTATTAATACTCGCCTAATAGCCGCGAGGCGCACCTCTCATACCAAAACGAAAGTAAAATAAATCTGGAAGTAAAATAAAATTGTTATTCCAGAAAATTCTAAAACAAAAACAAAAGTCAAAAATTTTGAGCAGTCACTCCAAAATCACTAAATTTTTCATGCATAACGGAAACAAAAACGAAAATAAAGAAGTGAAACTTTTTCAGCAAAAAAAAAGAACAAAATTAGAACGAAACAAAATCAAAATAATTTTGTTATGATAAGAAATCTCCAAATAACGGGACAACGCCGATAACACTAATGTAAAGATACACATTCACGTAAAACACAAGGACGCCGATAACACTAATTTTTGAACAGGTGATCTTAATACAAAAATACCCACAGCTTTCTGCGCTGTGGACTATTGTACGTGATGTCCGTGACATGACGTGAGCGTCTTAACTGAGCCAAAGAAATAAGAAGAAAATAGTGATTGCAATGCGGTCGGCCTCGAGAACCGGGCCGACCCTAAAAAAGGAAACCTAGGGAGAGACAAACTAAAACTATTGAGGGGAAAGAGGACAGAAGCTGTGGAAGAACAAGAAGAAATTCCCTATACAGTATACAGTATAGTATTGTGACGTTCTACCAGTCACCAAGTCTCCGCCGATGCCAATAACAAAGGACAATTATAAAAAAAAAAAAAAAAAAACTTTATTAGTGGTACCGCAAACACATTACACAGTCCAAACACTGCACTGTAAACGCACAGTTAATCACAAGGTGTTCGCGTTAAAGAACTCGTGAGCACGTTAACTTTATCGCTTTAGTATTCTAACTGAACTGAACCTTGCAGGTTACTGCCGGCTATTTATAGTCTTCTTCCTATTCCCGGATTCTTCGAGATTTTTTCTAAAACAGCAAATGGGCTGGACATTTTTAGGAATGTTTGGTGAGTTAGGCCGTTACAGGTGCACTTTCCAGTTTCTACTAGTGTCCGTCATTACTAAAAGTTTTGTGGTACAAGCAAGCTTGCTGCTTGTGGCTTTGCTGCAGAACGCTACAGTATTCTGATACAAGAAACTTACCATCCTTGAGAAATAAGTACCTAGATAAATATATAAAAGAAATGAAGTTTGTAATATGCACAGTAGCGTCTCAAGGAAGTACATGTCTCCGAAAATTGTGCTCGAGAGTATTCAAACCCACACACTATCCACCTCCCCTCCTTCTGAAATCGAAGTTTGAACATGAAGTAAGATTCAATCCATCATTCGATGATCACTCACAATGATCACTCACTGATTAAATGGCAAATGTGCGGGAAGAGCCGAATTTTTCTGTCTATCGAGGTGCAATACTTGCACGGATAAATCTTTTTCCTTCTGAAATCCTACGTCTCTTCTGAGCTGAGTTTTGGACCAAATTATGTCAAAGTCGTTACATATTGGACCGTGTTAATTCTATGAAAATATTAAGGTTCAAATATTTTTTAATTTTTGAGAATCATCTCAAACTGGTCAATTTGTAGCACATTTGGGTTCACAACTCGAGTCAGCAAAAACGTGCAAATTTTGTATTTGGCGCAAGTTAATGAAGGTATAAAATTTTCTAAATTGAAACCATAATCTAACAATTTGCATTTTTCAGCTACAACAAATAAAATACCTATTAGTCTAAATCCCTATTCAATTGTTAACATTGTTCAATGGCATACTGGGACGTGGAAAAATATCAACCTCCAAGCCATAATAAAACTAAGATAGGGAAGCGATATACAGAAAACTTTTGACTTTTAAGCCATAGTACACATATGTATTAAAATAGAGGGGATTGGAAATTTTTGAGCGGTAATACTGTCTAATGTGATAGGAAAGAAACTGAGAGAGAAATTTCAACTCTTCGGCTGTATAGTAATTATACATTACGTTAGAAGAGGAACTTTCAATTTGTAATACATAAATGTTTTATAAATGCAAATGTGAAACGTTATTAAACTGTGATTACTGTGTATATGTTACGGCGAGAGTTCGAAAACGGGGAAAGTCGACATACACCGGTGAATGTTGATGGACATGAACCGGTGAATGTTCACAATTGCAGGCGAGATGTGGTGAATGTCGAAATTGAGTTTATTAGTTGGCCTAAATCTAAAAAAAAAAAGAAAAGCCATACGTTTCCAAAAAAACATCAATACAGTTGAGAAAAATCATTTGATGGTGCAAGAATTGCTTTTATATGGCACTTTGAATTGTATAACACATGCCCGTGCGTTTACAAAGTCACCTCCCCAATGTAGTGCAGTTGCACCGGCGATATCATCGACTCCCAGTACTTGAATTGGCAGTAGCTGCCTGGCGCACGGACAGCTCATTTGAAGAAACTTTTTGAAAAGACCGCAAAGAGTGAGCTGGTTTATGGTAAAAAGTTGGTTTATGGTGCCGTTCTCGTTGTCAAGTCTGTATAGAAGTCCGAGTCGACAACCTCCGTTACAACGGCAAGGAAGTTCTGTGCATCAGTTCGACCGCGGTCAACGTCAGATATAATCATTACGCGAACGGTGTCACCTACTTTTGCGGGGGGGGGGGGGGGGGAGGGAAACTCTTTCTCGGCTCATTTTTACTTGGAACACACACGTACAGTATACAACTAGTTATTTGGTCAGCACAAAGTAGATGGATGAGTGTGGTGGATTCATAAAACACTCACCAGTCTTCCCTGTTGTATGTTAGCATGCACCGGTGAATCACCAGAACTTTTTTTCTAGAAGCTACCTTTTTCCAAGATCAACCAAAATAGCTGGTGTCTGTCAACATTCACCGGTGTATGTCGGCATTCACCAGTCTTCGGTCTTTCGCCGAATCCGTCAAATTGCTAATTTTATAAAATCGGCAGAAATTTTGCCGAATTTATAAAATGGGCAGCGTAAACGCTAATTCTACTGATTTTATAAAATCGGCCGGAAACTGAAATATTGTGGTTGAATGTAAATCTACAAATAATATTTCTTTCTCTTGTTCTCCGATTGTTTTTTTTTTTTCTTCTTGATTGTATTCAATGACAATCTTTGAGGGAGGGGGTGCAATTCGGCCTGCCATCCAGGACGTACATGTCACAATCACCAGGGTTGATTTTTTTTCTTTTTTCCTTTCTGTGACTTTTTTCAAATTGAATTTTCCTATTTTTCGTAACATGTTATTGTGATTATTTGCTCTACAAAATTTATTTCATGACTAGAATCTTTTAAATCATCATTTTCTACTATCTTGATAATGAACATATTATTATTGTCATTGTTTGTTCTACAAAATTTATTTTATTTCTAGATATCATCATTTCACCCTGCCCAACTAATAAAACGTTATAATATCGTGATTAATTATAACCTTAATTTGCTTCAGATGTGTTCATATAAATTGGTTTGCAAAATACATATTCTCAACGTTTATCATCTACTAGGTACTTCAGATCAAGTAGAAATTTTGCCGGTTTTATCAATTTGGCAAACGGTTGCCGATTTTATAAAATCGACAATTTGACAACATAATACAAAATAAAGAGTAACGCTAAGCGCTTTTGTTTTACAAACCTTCAAATTAACAAGCGTTCAGATGCCTGCAGCAATAATACAAAGAGATGTTTGCAAAATGTGATTTTTCAGGAACTATGGATCTCCAGTGTTTCAAAATTGAGCTCAATATTACCCAAATAGGTACTGTGCTCTGCCACCCTGTAAATTCTGCATAAGTCCGCCACTTGCATTCTTTCAACTTGAACTTGGTCAACATGGCCTTCTTGTGATTTCCTTGTGGCTGCGTAAGCTGCGAGTGCGTGAAATGTTGTGATTTGATTGTTCTGTCGGCGTTGCAGTATACTTTTGTATTCTTCATAGCAGCTAGCGATAAGCCATCAAAAGCACTGCAGTCAAAATTATAGCAAAAGGAACAAAATTATTGTGCACAACGGATTCTCAGTGTACGCGTACAAGTTCTATGTTATCTCTTTCTCTCCCTTCTCTTCCTTCCATAATTGGTTCAATCAACTTATCAGCAACACCGCGTATATTTTATTTATTGTTATTTATTTTTTCTTTTTCATCCAAAATTATTTTATTTAATGTGCGCAGGGTATTAATATTCATTATGCATTTTCTACTTACCGATAACCTACGCTAATTATTTCTTCACTATTATTTTTAAATTGTCATATCTATGTATACTGTATACACAATATCTAATATCTATATATTAAAAAATATTGTAAAATCGTTTCCGAGTTCGTTTGGGCGTTCTACTCAACCGATTTGCTTCTTTTTTCTTTTAAATGAAGGGTTTTGATGCCTAGATGACGCAAAGACCATTCAATTTCATCAATTTTTTGTATTTCTCAAATCATATTCAAAAATGCTGTTTTGCGTGTCTTTTGTAAGTGTCTGCATACACACTTTTCTTCATAACCCCAGTTCTAATTGAGTTAGAGAATTGGTTTTGGTCTACGAACACTCAGTGGATCAAGACCTTTCGATTGAGCTATTAAACTTTTAAATTGGATGCACTAGAGTGGAGCTAGGCGCGGACATTCAACTTCAGTTTTCATTACAATCATCACTCCCTGCATTCCTATTGATTCTTGCCCTTTCAACCTATCACAAAGAAACATATAAATTTTAGTAAGAATAGAGAACAGCATTAGGTGTTGCATTCCTATTGGTTCTTGCCCTTTCAACCAATCACAAACAAACATATAAATCTGTAGGGGACTCAATCTGTATATTAAAAAAATTTGGGGAAAAAAACGCTATCAGAGTTTGTCTGGCCGTTTTACTAGACGGATTTGCTTCATTTTTTTTTTTTTTATTCTCTTCAGAATGACCTCTAGATTAGCCATCAAGCATTACTTAGTGCTTCACTTCAGCTGTTCCCCAATTATTTGCATTTGCGATTTTATTATTGCTGCGGAGCAGCCCTGGTCCTCTAGTATAATATTATTATAATTATTTATTTATTTTTTTCGCTCTCTTTTATCTTCTTTTTCAGGATGAAAAGTATCTTATTTTGAAGAAACCAAACACATCCGAAAATTCGACGTTGGTATCTCTAGAGTCCACTCTTGATCATCCTCTGTCATTTCAAACGCTGAATTCGACCGTCTCTTTATCAGCATCCATAGATTCGCTCAGCTCGTTCCAGTCGGCCGGTTCCAAGCAACCACCTCCGTATCGATCACCTCCTCCGGTGTACGGTTTCGGTGGAATGTCGACTTTAAATTCATGCCCGTCGAATTCGTCGTCGGAATCGTTGCTTCACGATTGTACGCCTCCTCCTGTACCGCCGAGACGTAGAAGTTCGGATAAAATAAAATTTAGTAATAAAGAGAACGATTCAGACAGCAATAGTCAGCGCTCATCCATTTCAAGTTCACTCAATGATTCTGAGGTACGTAATTTATATATTTGTATCAAATACATACGTATATGAGATTATTAATAATTATAGTCATGAATGATTACAAGAAAAATAGTTCTGGCGCCCCACTCCGTAGAAAATGGTCAATTTTACTTGAGAAAAAAAAAAAAAAAAAAAAACATAAATTTAATGTATTACCGTACTAAATTTTATCAATGTTTGCAACTTTTTCATTCTTTCCATTAGCCTATACCATTTTTTGTACAGCGGCGCGTTGGAATTACATAATAAGGAGTTATTTTATAACTGCTGATTTTTTTTCCTCACCGTCTGCATTCAATTATTGCTCGTGCGTTTGATTTATACATATATTCTCGATACAAAGAGTGCGAAATTTTCCTAAACTCTCGGGATGAATTTGTACCTAGCACACTTTGAGCCCAGAAATTTAGGCCAAAATAATATTATTTTTGAATTTAGCGTGTATTCGCGACGACACGAATGTGTAAAGCTTCCTTTTTTCATATTTTTTGCGCTTAGTAATAATTTGGTAACGTTTAATTCATTTGGCTCTGCCCGCACATAAAAAAACAATAATAATACGTAATATTAATGATACGAGTAGATTAAACGTTTCGGTTGACCCGCTATACCTTCATCGCAGGAAACAAAAAACGATATAGGCCTACAATGAAGCGAATGCGAGGCAAATTTCGAAAGAAAGCACATGACGCAAATATGAATCATGAAATACGTAAGAACCAGGTTTGAGCCAGCCGCGTGCGCGTGTCTGTGTGTGCACTCGTACTGGCGGGGATTCGTATACAGTTATTGAAAGTTTAAACGTTATGAGATGATCAGAGTATGAGAACTCGCCTCAGAATGCGTATACAGTCTACCTACGTGTGAAGGTGAATGGATAGTGCGGGGCTGTGTTCCTCTGAATGGCTGAGTGCAAGATGCCCACTCCACTGAGAAAAATTTTGGTAATACTATTAACTAAAAAATATTTATACGGTGGGTATAGTAAAGCCGGTCCAGTCGAAGATAGTAGTCGCGTACTTACTGAAAAAAATATAGACGGTACTTGAACATTTACAAAAAAAAGCAGTGAATAAAACTGAATTGCTTTATATAGGCTGGTTCTTTTTTAACTATAAAAATCGCGACTGGACCGGCTTTAGGTCTACTATGTTTTTAGTTAAAATTACTAGGCTATAATTTTTTCTCAGAGATTCTGTATTCTGAAAAAAACAAAAATGACGTCACATGGATCCTGTCTATGGTTTATTTTCATTATTCTATGTTATTGCTTTATGGGTATTCCAAATAATTATGTAGTTTCTAGAAACAAGATGTATGAGAGTGGTTTTCTTGTTTTTATTTTCTCGCCTAAAACCGTGGAGAGTCTAGAATTCTGTAGGCTATCTCGAGTGTTCCTTTAGTAATCTGTATTCACTATTTTTTCCTGTGCATTTCTTATGAGATATGTATTTTCGCGCGAAACTGCAAGATACAAATATTGGTTTCATTCAGCAAACTCAACTCTTTTATTCTTTAAAAAATTAAACTAATAAAGAAACCCCGGGCGCGCAATCAAAAATTGTTTTGATACTTGCTTGCCCGTATAGTTTCTTTTTACCATTGAAGAGCTTTTGAAATCTTTTATTCTTGTTTGGAATCTTCCTCTTGTTGTTTTGTTTTTTTTTTCTCGTTTTTCTCGTATCGAAAACGCATGTATGTAGTTGTATGTACATTGATTTTGTGTTCAATATTATAGTTCGGAATGTATGCTATGTTATTGTTATGTCTTGCTAGAACAAAATGGTGGAAATCGAACAAAAAATTAGCGTTAAAGAACGTACTCAAAGGTTTAATCGGCTAGCTTCTTTTGAAGGACCAAGTCCCAGCCCTCCAAAGACGCAACAGTGTATCTCAACTGGTTCTCCTTATCGAAAACGATTTGAAAAGGTAAATATTAATGTTAGTGAATTTCTGGTGGTGGCAGAAACTGTGCATAATACACGTAAGGTGGCGGGTAGCGTATGTACGGAATTTCTTATTACGCCTATTCAATATTTTTCTTTCATTTTTTTTTTTTTTATCACTTTTTGTTTGCGCTCGTATTTCTAAGGGATACCCCTCTGATGCGCGTGAAAAAGGAAAATGACATTTCTTTCTTTTTTTTTTTTTTTTTTTTTCGATAACTCTTACCGGTAGAGTCACTTATAGAAAAGTTCACTCGCGTAATAAGACCATTAACGCGCAACGAGGAAGACTTGTTTGCGCACGCAAACTAGCGTATATTTTTTCTGATGCAATAATTATTGTAAAACTACAGACGTGAATAAAGCAGCGTGCAATACAATTTTACAGCTATTGGCTGCCAGTGGTGACCTACGCGGCTACTCTTTTAAAAGAGTACTAGCATGGCGGCGCACCTACGGCGCGCCTATCACGTTTTCTTTTTACGGCTTTCTAAATAACTGTTCTACTGTAGGATATTTTGTGAAAAAGTTTTCCTTTGATAGACTATTTGGCACAATATTTAAAATGGAAGAAAAACGTTTTGATTATAAGATTAGTCGATTCATTTCACCCTTTCTCTTTCTGTTTTTCTCGACATAAGGTTGTCTTTGAAATTTTGTTTTTGTTAGAGGTTAAAAGTGCTCTTAATGACAACCCTCTCTTCAATCTCCAGCCACAATTAGTTTTATGATTTCTCTTTTTTACATGCAAATAAACCAACTTCTTTCTCTGATCTCGACTTGATTGTGTCCTAGTTTCCAAAATTTCTTCCTCCATGTGGCTCACTTAAAACAAACTTTCTCAAGGCCCTCCATATATTCTTTGGGGTCCACTTATCTCCAACTAATAGTTATTCTTGACACTGAGTCCTGATTTCTGTAATTTGCTATTCTATAGGGATCATTCCATTGAATCCTGATGATGTTAGATCCTTTCAGTCTATTTTATCAACTTCCTAATTTAAATTAGGGTTCAATAAGGAACTTGTTCTATGAGGGGAAGGACTCTTGCCTTTTGCCCAGAATAATGGTTGAGAATTTCCTCCTCCTCCTCCTGTCATATTATTTCAGAAGTTGAAATTTCTCTTTCTCCCTCACTGTAAATAGCTTGAAAGTTTAAATTTTCCACAGTTACCCTCTTGTCATAATAGTATGGCTCCATGTACAAAATTTTCAGTTTTTCTACTTTTCATGGTTCATTTTACGCAGTTCAATTTCTTCCAATTTTTTTGTCTTTTGTCATATTACAGCTGGATTTCCAATATTCAAATTGTTTTCAAATCTGAGTCTTTTGATGATAGAATTTTTTCAACACCCCTCTTTCATACATAGCTCAGAAGTCTAAAATCTTGAAGTCCCTCCGATCATATTGAGCTCAATTTTTGAAATTTTATTGAATCCAAAACTTTTAATGAGTGAATTTTTCGGGACTCCAATTTTGAATTCAATTCTCAATATTGAAACCAATCCGTCCGATGGAGAAGGATCTGTGAATTATTTGTTCAACTTTGTCAAGAAAGCCATTGTTTTTTAAAATCTTCTATTCAACTTATTCTGGTTGAATTATAGAAATCTGACCAAAAGCTTCATTACAAACTTGATTCAATCCACAACCGTGCAGAATTACACTCCCTATTTTTCTAGAATTTCTCATATCATGTGTCTAAAGTTCAAATTCCCATCAAGTTTTAAGCTTACTCTTCACTATGCCCATCTGTACAGACAGTTTCAATCTTCAAAATTTCAGTTTGTGACTTGTTTTTAAAACCAATTAGACCCATAGAACAGGTTTCTGTGTTCCTTGTTCAACTCTATTAAGAGAGTGTGATTTTCCAAATTCCTCTTTTGCCATATAACTTTTTGAAATTCCCTCCAATTAAATACCGCTTGAAATTTTTAACCCTCCCCTCCCCCCCTAACCATGTATAGCTCAAAGGTAAAAATTTCTTTCAACTTCCTCTTCCTATATCATACTTGATTCAAAGAAATTTCAAGTTCCACGCTCGGTCCCATTTTTTCTTCAAGAGACCTCCTCTTCACTAAAACAGTTTTTCTGTTAAAAACTTGTTTAAGTTGTTTGAATACAACGATTATTTTTAGTTATGTTTTCGATACCCTCATATCGGGCTTAAGGGGCGTCAAGGAATGAAATCGGTATGTATAGTGATAGAATTACGTGTAAAATCGAGTTTCGGCTATGTTTTAGCTAAATTGTATCGGGCAATCGGGTATGAGGCGGAAGGGGAAATTGCTAGAAATTAATAATATAGATAGATTGCATTTTTTGGAACAAATTTTATGCAATATCTAGAGTGAACTGCAAAGAAACTGACGTCTGGATATTATGCGCCTAAATTTTCTTCTTCTTTAAAATTCTCTAGAACTTCTGAAGCTTCTAACCCACGACTCGTCGTGATTGGTTTAACTATTTTTTGGCTAGATTGTATCAAGTAAATTAGAAATGAAGCGCAAAGGGAAATCGAGCAAACTTTTTGTCGAGATACTTTTTTTTTTTCTACGAAGTGATTATTCGAAGGTACGTAAGGACGGATAAAACGTTATTCGGAGGTATACAGCAAGGCAATATAGTAGCTAATGTTATCCGTGTCAATGTTGATATACAGTCGCGGCAGATAAGACAAAGATTGTGTATGTACTAACTGGTTGCGAACTTTCTTCTGAGGTATGCAGAAACATAAAATGATTCTTAAGCATCATTGTGTAGGATGATAACCCTCATGAAGACAGAAGTGCCCGCATACCGGTACCAGCTCAGGACGGTGAGTAACTATCTTTGTGGTCGAGAAATCCAAGCAGAGACGTCTACTGGTACAGTGACGCCTAGTGTGGTGTGGTGTGTCGCATATAACTGAATTTTTAAGGTACAGCTGCCACAGGGGTTTAGCTTATCTGCTATGCGGATGACACACTGGCGGTATGCACTGCCGGGCGAAACGATTTTAGCGGGGAGGAACAGGGTAAACCGGGCCCTAGAGGTAGTGAGGCGTTTAACCGAAACGGCCAGATTAGGACTGGCAGTACGTAAGACGGAGACCACCGGTGTGGAAATCAAGACCAAGAAGGTAATGAAGTACCTAGGCATCTGGTTTGACTCAACGCGAAGACCATTTCCTGATGACAGCGGAAAGGTTGGCAGGGTGGTTGTATACTTAAGCCACCTGATGAGGAACCTAAGAGGATCGAGAGAAGCCAGAAGAAGAATCATGATGAGCACGGCCTTGTCTGTCGATCCTCCTATATGATGCCTCACTATAGGCCGACTCGATGAAAATACCTCATAGAAGATTTGTCCAGTACCTTCGAATAACGTTTATCCGTCGGTACGTACCTTCGAATAACGTCATCCTTTTTTCTAATTTGCTAGGCAATGAGAACACGCATACGTATAAGACGGTTACCCCTCAGCGACAACACCTCCTCAAGCCCGATGTCTATATACTCGATGAAAGTAGCTAAACCTATACAAATTGCTACGCATTCGAGTTTTCCCGCGTCGAATTTAGCCATCTTTATCGAGTATGTGGACATCGGGCTTGAGGAGGTGTCGCCACAGAGGGGTGGTATACGCTTTGCGCAACGTAAGGGTATGAGGCACAAAGGGAAATACTTTTTGTCAAGATACTTTTTCTTCTAATTTACTATGCAATGTTTATTTTACGCTCATGTATTATAGTGATAAGATACATGCAATTCGGCGTCTAGCTATTTTTTAGCTAAATTGTAATAGGGTATGTCCGTGCTGAGGCATGCAGGGTCGGGTTGAGTTTCTAGTATAATAGATAGATAGATAATTGCTAGGTGTATCGGGTAATTGGGTATGACGCAGAAGGGGAATCTTTATATGTAATTTAATTTGTCGGCTTACGACGATTTTAGCCATGTTTTGATGCGGAAGGAGAAAATGAGATCGGTAGATAGAGTAATAGAATCGAGATTTGGCTAGAAATTTGCTATTTGCTAGGTAATTTAATTTGTTCGAATACGACGATTTTAGCCATGTTTTTGATACCCTCGTATCGGGCTTGAGGTGCGGAAAGGAATGAAATCGATATATATAGTAATAGAATTACGTGTAAAATCGAGATTTGGCTACGTTTTAGCCAGATTGTATCGGGTAATCGGGAATGAGGCGGAAGGGGAAAATATTGCCGATTAATAATATAGATTGCAGCGCTGCATCAGTTTCTCGACGTTTGTATTTGGGTTGGATTTAATAGCGCAGCAAAAAAGACGATTAACACAGTCAAAGGAATTTTATCACAGCAAAAGGACAGATTAACGCAGCAAAAAAAAAACAATGCACTGTAAAAAAATCGATTGAACAGCTTATCGACAATGCCGCAGCAAAAAATACATCAAAAAAAGCAAAAAAATGATTCAAACAGAAATGAGTGATTAATCAGCATCATTCTATGTGTTTACGTCTAAAAAAAAAAGTTATTGTACCTACTAAAAGAGCTTCCTTCGCAGCTTCAGGTCGGCTACGTTTCCGTTTTTGCCCTAAGGAAGGGCACACTTTTTGCTTGAGGAAGCACGATGCAAAGTTTGAGTCTGATCAACATGCCCAATGCATGCTTACAATTACAAGTTAAATGTTTTAAGAAGTACTTAGGGACACGAGCAATGCGATTTCTTTCGACACATTTTCACAATCTAGATACGAAATTTTCCAAATCCCATTCCGATACATCTTGAATTCGTCCAAGGTTTTCGACGCCTGTTCTTCTGGAAGAGTCTGAGTATAGTTTGCAATATTTTCTTCGATATTGGTTAGCCGAAAATGCTAGAGGTTGCGTAAAATATTATGAAACTTCTTCCTCCGTCGTCACATCATCCTGGTCAACTTAATATTTCCTGTAGGTAGATAGGCCTATGTACCTACTCAACATAAGTATATTTCACCAAGTACCGTAGGCATATTCGTGTAACAACCCTCCGAATGTTTTGTAAATGCGCTGTTATTTTATTCCATTTTTTATGTGTGAAAAATTATTTGCTGAGTAGCTTCAACTGTTTCAATTGTTCTTTTTTTGCTGTTAAAAAGTGTTTAATTTTACTGTTTCATCAATTCTATATTTGCTGTGTAGCGATTACTGTTCATTTCATCCTTTATTTACTGTTGTAATATTCCTCTTTGCTGCTTCCTCATTTGCTGTTCTCACATTCTTTTCGCTGTGTTATTATAATTAACCCTTTGTATTTTCTATAATATTCTTATGTGGACCGCCGGCCACTGCTCAAATTTACATTTTTCCTTCTTGCACAGTAAGCTTCACGCAACAATCTGTCTCTTAGAATACGACTGGTCGACGACTGTGCCAAGTGGAAATTGAAATCAATCAACTGCGATTCACATCGTCGAGGTTAAATCCCGAAACATATAACTTTGTTGCTTTTTCAAAATCAGAGTAAAATTTGTGAATGTCAGGTATACAATGCGGAAAAAATTGTCGTACCGTTGCCATATACCTTCTCGCTTTTGAGCGTGCGCGCGTGCGTGCGTAGGCTTATTTTTAGCTGTCTAGCCACAAAAAAAAGAAAAAAAGAAAAAAAACACTGGAATGCAGTAGCCCATCACATACACGTGAAGTGTGTATAACTGCCGAGAATGCCGCGCAGATCTACTCTTTAATTGATGAGTAAGTCAGTCAAGTTCACTCTTGTTGTTACTCTTGAGAAGAAGCTGTGCGCGCAAACGTTGGGGATTCCCAGATATTCCCCCGAATCCGTTTCCTTAAATACCCTTTTCCCGAAAGGCAAAGTACCCGGATGTATAATTCTCCGAATATTGTTCTCCCGCGAATATACCAGAACTTCAAATCCGTTTTTATAAAACTAACGATAACCGAATACCCGCGAATATTGTGGCATTGCAGGAAGGTCATGCCGCGCCGACTCAAGGCACGAGCATTCTCCAAGTCGAAAGGGAGGGCCGGGTAATGCAGCTGAGGTGATCGCAATAGTTGAACGAAGTGCCACGCGGCATCCGAAGCTACCTCCTTCGCGCAGATATTACGACGGGAGTTAACAGAGCTTTTGAGATCGGTGCTAAGGGAAGTGCTTGAGCTAGACGCGTTATTAAAAATGATGAAAAGAGCACGTCGTAAACACTTGCCATTGAATTCGACGAATATAACCCACTTTGGTGACCTGCCGAACGAATTTCAGAAAACTTTATCAGACAAAACATTCTTTCCGGACCACCGGAAGAGGACGTTTCAGAGACGCTGATGAACATTGTGAAGAGGAATTGAATGAAACCAGATGAAAAGTCATTGTATTCGCTAGACGACGCGACGTAGTATCGAACTTCTGTGCCAGGGTGTACCATTTGGTTCATCGACGAAACTTCCAAAGTGACTCATCAGGTTTTCACGATACTTGTTCTACGCAGGCAAAATGTGGAAGCCGGTGGGTGAGGGTGTTCCCTTACGGATGGTGGTATACGTTTTGCTGTCAGGAAAAGCTATTGAGCTGCGCTGTAGTTTAAGTTGAACAATTTGAATTCGAATATTCCATAAATTTGAGATCATCCTGAATTACGAAGTAATCACTCGGAAGTCGTATCTTTTGCCGAGATGAAAAATTTCATTGAAACACTTGTTTGAATTTTGTAAAACATACGTATTATTTATTAAAACATGTACAAATTTCTGCGATTGAGAAATCCGAGCCAAAGTAAGGACTTGAATGTGCCAGAAATTGATTAATAAAGGTTCTTGGCAAAGCGGAGTAAAAGTACAAGAATTTCATTATTTTTCAACATTTTTAGGGTCACCCAAGTATCTTTCTCTTCGAATCAGCGCTATATTTCGCTGGTAAATTGAATGAAATTTGGAAGTTCAAGTAATTTTTCATCTATGTAAAACTTGGAAAATTTAGCAAGGACAACCCTATTGGTTTACTTTTGACGTACGTACCAATATGGAAGATTTTTTTTCTGAAAAATTTACATCCTATTGTTCTTCCGCCAACATTATTAAACGTCTTGTTTTCGCCGCCGCCGCCGCCGCCGCCGTTGATTGCGCTTTTTCCAATGGTTTGAACAAACGAACCGGGTAAACCGAACCGTAAACTATTGTGAATCGTATTCGGTGTTTCGCTGACGATCCTTTAATTTCCTCACGTTTGTGGACTTCCCTTGCCTCAAAATGCATACCTCCGATTACGGCAATTCTCCTCATAGCCTAACTGGTTTCCTTCTCGTGTACGGTACCTTCTTTCCGCGGTCGATCTTCGAAGAAATTGCTCCTGAATGTCTTACTCATCCTTCTAACCTTGCCGCTGATTGCAAAATCGCCTTAATTACAGAATACGATTAAGTATCACAACCGTAATAAAGTCTACACCTCTTCTCATGCCGGCGATACTACCTATACGGTATTTATCGACAACGAAAGTACGTAAGCGTAAGCTGAATCGGGCAAAGCTCGACCCCGTCTGCATATATAGGTTCTTTTGTTATTTCGCGCGCGCGCGTTGTGAATTGGACCGTGCGTTTATGAAGTAGTAGATTCACAGACTATAGTAGTAATTTTTCAAAACGTTTGTATCATGTTAGCAAATTATACTTCATGCATTGTAATCGTATCTTCCTCTTCTTCACTGAGAACAATTTCGGTGGTACTTTTGACTAGAAAGTATAATATGTAGCAAAGCTGGTTCAGTCCAAGATTATTTATAAGTCTTGTCTCAAGTACTAAAAAATATAGTTACACTTACGAGAAAAAGTGGTGAATAAAAAAACACTCACGCAGTCGCGTGAGTAGTACACGACTTTTCCTTTGACTAATGAAAATTCACTGAGAGGATCACTGCTAGTAAGGACTCATAAACTCTAATTATTCTCGCATCACCTTTTTTTTTCAAAAAAAAGTCGGCAAATGTTCAGAAATTCTAAAATCTAATCACTGAACAAATTGTCCATCATTTCAATCAGAAAACCATAGATGAATTACTATCAATTAAGCTCATTTGATTCTCGAACAAATTGTAGGCACACAAGCTAAAACACTAAAAAGCAAATGATATAACCAAAGAAAAGAAATAAGAGCAACGTCAGCAACATCTCAATCGTAACGAGAAAAAAAAAATTGCGGAATGAAAAAAATAAAAAAATTAGAAGTCCCAGTTGTGGGATGAGAAATATTAAAATGTAAGAAAACTCCAGTTCTAATTATCTAAAATTCGTAAAAAAAGAAAAAAAAAAAAAAAAAAAAAAAAAAATACTACATGCAGGAATATTTATTGAGTCAATAAGGGAAGGCACGTACGGCGTTTTTCGGACGCCCGCCGTTTTCCATTTTGACCTAACGGTAGAGACCGTGCTTCGTCGGCAGGCCCTCGTTCGCTCTCGTTTTTGAGGAACCTTGCCATGGATCTAATATCTCACTTTTTTAGCTTGAAAATTCGGTACAAAAAAGAGCTTTACAATTACTTTTTCCTAAACGATATTCTTAGCCTAGTATTGGTCTAGTATACGGTATATTAGGGCTCCAGCCGCTCATCTTTTCATTCGCTCATAATTTGTCTCTCATCACCACCATCTTCCACAAATTCCATCCCAATATTCTTCATCTAAAAATCCAGCTACAAAGACAATCCGAAAAAAAAAATATATTTTGAGAAAAGTCGAGGAAACAACTGAACCTAACCTAACCTAAGCCTAAAGAAGCCCCAACTATGTAAAATCATTCTCCTACCTAAACTAATTTAATGAACTCTTTGTCAAGAATGAACCTGTCGAATAAAAGGTTCTTCATAACAATAGACGCACTGATAACAAAAGGATAGCCTGGGTTTGCTTCAGGTAATGTGAGCGACTATACTCCTAATGAGTGAGAAATTAATTAAAAAATTGCAAATTTCTCAAGAACTACTCGTCCGATTCTCAAAAAAATTGCGGGTGCACATCTTCAGATATACTACTACAATATGGCAGGTACTTACTCTTCTCAGATTAACATCGTCATTACTCGTATACTGTACAGTATTTATAATATATGTATATCCATGGTTATCTTGAATGATATTGCCAACATAAATTATTAATGGAATTGTATACCTAACAAAATAAAGATGTCCCTGAACTGAATTATTATTTTTATTGGTTATTAGTTATTTCCCGCATCCTAAAATTGTTTTGTTTTTCTTTTTGTTTCTCAGATTAACATCGTCATTACTCGTATACTGTACAGTATTTATAATATATGTATATCCATGGTTATCTTGAATGATATTGCCAACATAAATTATTAATGGAATTGTATACCTAACAAAATAAAGATGTCCCTGAACTGAATTATTATTTTTATTGGTTATTAGTTATTTCCCGCATCCTAAAATTGTTTTGTTTTTCTTTTTGTTTATCCAGAGCGCTCTCAGTGACCGTGATGAAGAGGATTGTGTCTCCGTGGCATCGGTAAGTTGAATCCTAGCGTAAATATCATCTAACAGCGTCTCCAAAAAAACATGTATAAAAGTGTCCCCTACATCTAATCTAGATCAGCGATTCTAGACTTTTACACTATACATAATGTGGATACAAAAAAAAAAAAAAAAAAAAAAAAGTTTACGTAGCCGCAACGACTTTCCACCCCTGCCTGCGATTTTAAGCATGGGACTTAGATCCTGTGTTTAGAACTCCAACTTATTATATTTTTAGAAATCTGTCCTTCAATATAAGTTTCGCATATTCTCTCCATCTGTTGCCTCTCTAATTTGACGAAGTAAGAAATTATATTACTTTTACCTGTGATGATGTAGGTCGCCACCTACAAAACGTCGCGTCAGGTACTTGGCGTTAGGCCTATTTGTTTTTTTGTGGACGGCATGGCGGTGTCGTGAAATTTAAGTAAATAAAGTTCTTATTTAGATTATTTTTTTCGTGAAAGCTTTAAATTCAATAAAAATGAAATAACACGGCTTTTGCCTCCACTTTTTCCAAAAAAAATTTTATTGCGGACGCGTTTTGGTACGCACACGGTACCATCATCAGCGTGTCTCCAAGTGTACAACGTGAACCACTCACTTTTAAACGCTAATATTACTTTTCGTTGAGATTTTTTTTTTTTTTTTGTCTTACAGTTTGATCCTAGATCTCGAGAATGGCTGGTTCGAGCAGCTCAGGGTAATTACCAAGCGCTGGCCAAAATGTGCGCTGAGAATTCCAAGTTGGCGAAAACGAAGGTACGTGCGTATTTATGTAATCAATTTGCCATTATAACTATAAGTACCTAGTAAAAATTGAGAAACACAAGGACGTAACGCATTTGATTCAAAAGTAAACGATCGAGGGATAAAAGAGGGCGGGAATCGCAGCTGATTTAGGGAATTGGCTGATTAAGTCGCGTTCGTTGTTGTGTACGGCCGCAGTAGAATCTAATAAAAGAATTGATAGGTAAACGTGGCCGTGATGTCATTTTGATTGTTTGAGCCCTCTGCTGCTACCTCCGACTCTGTGGCATATTCCATCGAGCCGCTTCATTCGATTACTCTTATATCAACATTATTGTACAGCAATTTATAGGAAAATTCGGAAAAATTGTGACCAGATTGGATTAAACGACTAGCGAGAGCGGATTTTTCTAGATAATTGTTTATATGAACGCTCGATAGTGTTCTTGAAGTCTCTTACAATGCGATGTATAACTTCCTACCCGTTTGGCTCACGTAAAAAGCTTTGCATCTACCGCATTCGAGTCGGTAAACTCCAGATTTTTGTTCTAAATCGAGAGTATCCTTTAGGTTTGTCAAAACCCGACTGGAAGATAGAGTGTAAAATGCCGGTGTGTAATTTGCCTTCCGGAGCTCTAGAGCTATTTTGTAGGATGGGGTACCAATAAAAAATTAATCCGTGTATTTGTACATGTCGTTCCCTTTTCTTAGAACCAAAATCGTTATTCGAGATTGGCGGCTGACTATGGGTAGAAGGATCCCAGGGTGCATCCTAATACACGGCACCATCGCTACCTATACATATAAGGAGGCGATCTATTTATTTTGATTTTGTCCTCCTAAATTATTATCATTATTATTAGGTATCCCCAGCATCCACGGCTTTCATCGGTTTACTAATTTTATAAAGGCCATATGACTGGCAGGTCTATAAATAGGGACGTACTATTCGCCTATCACTTTCCGCACTATTCTAGTGATTATTATTATTATTTTTATAGCCTATTGTATAACATTGTGTACAATTATCTTCGCCGCCATTCCAGTCGGTCCTGTGCTACTCGGTGGTAAACCATTCCGTCATCCTTCTTGACCATCTATCCTCTTTCATCCTAGCTACATGCCCTGCCCAGCCCCACTTTTTTCTTTTGGCTGCTGTTTTAAAATTTATAATATTTCTTAGTTTGTTTTCTTGTCCAATTGACCCGTATTCTATCTTTCTTTTTGACATTTAGTATGGACCTCTCCATTGCGTTTTGGGTCACTACAATTTTATTCCAATCTTTCTCTGTTAATGCCCATTTTTCTGAGCCGTATACATAGGTAATACTAGGGTGGGCAGAATGCATGCATTTACTATTTTTGCTTTTTGAAAGTTTTTAAAGGGACCCTTCATTATGTTTTTCATGGACCAGAATTTTCCCCACATTTTTGCTATTCTGTTGTTTATTTTTATTTTTTGGTTTGTTGATCATGTTAATTTTTTGTCCTAGATATATTGTTTCGTCGACTATTTGTATTAATTTATTTTGTTCTATTTTTATAGTTACCTATTTCTTCAATTTCCCTATTGCTCATGATGAATGTTTTTTTGTAATTTATTTGCAGTCCCACTTTTTCACTTTCTTCGTTCAAGTTCTTTCAGCATTTTTATAAAAATTGACTGATTTTCAGCTACAATATTGTCGCAGCGAATCTTAGGTTGTTGAGCATTTTACCGTTAATATTTATTCCATTGTTTTCCCATTTTAGATTTCTAAAAACTTCTTCGAGAGCGGCATTGAAAAGGACAGAGGATAGAGGGTCTCCTTGTTTTACTCCGTTATTTGTTTTAAAAAATGGGCCTGGTTTTTCGGTCAGTATCCTAGCTTCTAATTCTATATAATACTTCTTCTATTATTGCGACGTATACAGGGGGCGTTCCCTGTTTCAGTAAAGCTCTCAGTAGAGCCTCATGTTTTACACCATCAAAAGCTTTTTTGAAATCTACAAATCCTAGATGTAATTGCTACCTATACATGTATGAAGGCGATCTATACTCTTAGATTTTGTCCTCCTGAATACGGCAATACAGTATAAATATTTGTGATGCGCCCTGTGAAATCATACCAGATGTCGGAAATAGTATATTTCATAACAAGGATCGAAGAGGATCGATTCCACGCCGCGTTCGTACGTTTGCGGAACGAGCGTAGCGAGTGTCGCGAGTACGTACAAGGCGTGAACGATCCTCTTCGATTCTTGTTATGAGAGTTATTTTTCTTTGTATACGATCAAAATTATGCGTTTATCAAGCGCGTTTATTCGGAGTCTTGAAATTACTACAGAAAGCAAAAGAATGCAGCCTTATTTGAAATTGAAAGATGATACGATGTTTTCACGTTTATTTGATAGGTAGGTATTGTGAAGAAAAAATGAAAAAATAATAATAATACTTAATCCAATGGAACAAAATTAATCCGCACGGAAATATTCATTTCCGTATTAAATGAAGAAAAAAAAAAGAAAAAACGAATGCGAATAGTAAAAAAAAAGCTCACGACTTTTCATTTTTATACCCCACTTCTTATGAAAATTTCGCCTATTTTCATTATTGTGGCAAATTTGAAATGCGTTCGATTGCCTAAAAGCCTAAGCTTGAAAGTTAGACCTATATTGGTTACCGATCTTCGATCTTTTACGTGCATCTGCTAACGCAAAAATAAATTTCCGTTTCATCACTTCAACAGCCAGAATACGCGTAAAGTCTTGAAAGACAGCTGAATATATGTCGGAGAATAGGCTTTAAGGATTCACTTATTGCCATGAAAAAGTCATAATTCCGCTCCTACCGTAGCGCATTTCCCTACGTACTCGTCTCGGTAGCCTAACGCAACGTGCTTATGACCAACCCCACTCTATCTTTATAACTCCTAAGAGGATAACTCAAAAACTACTCATCCAATCCTCAAACAAAATGCAGGTGCACCACTTACCCCGACAACATATCCTCATTGAGAAAAATCGGATCACTAGTTTTTGAGGAGAAGAGGTGACAAAATTTGGTCTGTATCTCTATATCCCTATATCCCTATACTGTATTTATATAAGGAAACCTGAAATTTTTTTAATAGTCTAGGAGTTGTCTATGACCCCCAAAACGTCGAGAAAAATCATTACCTGCTCCCACTGCCACCACTGTGGCGAATGTAATACCTCATTTCTTCGAAAAGTCGGTAAAAGAAGAAAAACCCGACGGAGAAAAGAATGCGAGAACAATGTTTATCACGCAGATATGTACGACAAAAACATTCAAAGTTAATTCGAGCAGCAGTGGCCGAGCGGTCAGAGGCGCAGTCAGGTATCAAGTTGTACGTTGTACGATGGACGTGGGTTCGGATCTCGGCGCCGGCAGTGTTCTATTAGGTACGACGAGCAACGACAGGGCGGCGGTGATGGTAACAGCAGGCGAGTGAGAGTGCAAGGTGAACGAACCCGACCGTAGATCAGCGGGTTAGGAAGAGGAACGAAAATTACTTTTGCAAGTCCTAGGATTGAAAAGTACTACCCCACTCCTTCATTACGATCCGAATGTGAAATTCACGTTCTTCGATCCGTTAAACGCGCTTGATAAACGCACTTTTTGATCGCATAAAAAGAAAAGAGCTTTACAATTACTTTTTCCTACACGATATTCTTAGCCTAGTATTGGTCTAGTATACGGTATATTAGGGCTCCAGCCGCTCATCTTTTCATTCGCTCATAATTTGTCTCTCATCACCACCATCTTCCGCAAACTCCATCCCAATATTCTTCATCTAAAAATCCAGCTACAAAGACAATCCGAAAAAAAAAATATATATTTTGAGAAAAGTCGAGGAAATAACTGAACCTAACCTAACCTAAGCCTAAAGAAGCCCTAACTATGTAAAATCATTCTCCTACCTATACTAATTTAATGAACTCTTTGTCAAGAATGAACCTGTCGAATAAAAGGTTTTTCATAACAATAGACGCACTGATAACAAAAGGATAGCCTGGGTTTGCTTCAGGTAATGTGAGCGACTATACTCCTAATGAGTGAGAAATTAATTAAAAAATTGCAAATTTCTCGAGAACTACTCGTCCGATTCTCAAAAAAATTGCGGGTGCACATCTTCAGCTATACTACTACAATATGGCCAAGTTTCAAGAAAATCCGTCGGGTAGTTTCGGAGGAGTTCGACGGACAAAAAAATCTTATAATAAATAAATAATAAATAAATAATAAATAAATAATACATATATAAGGAAACCTGAACGGGCGGGTGTAATACCTCACTTTTCCACTAGGAAAAGTCGGTAAAAACAAGTTCCTAGCGTTAATACAGCCCAAGATACGCCTTTTCAAAGTTGAAGTACAGAAAATTGTAATTTTGAGAAAAAAGCAAGTTTTTATATCTCGGCTTCTAGTGCTCATATTACGAAACCAGGAAGCTGTGAAAGCACAATAACGTGCAAAAACTTGTCGTCGGCTCACCTGAAACCCAAGCTGCCGACATCTGGTATGTTATGTGTAAAGCAGACTACCAAGAGCAATATTCATTCGTAGACGCATTGTTGACGACTTTCCAATCGGTATGTGGTTACCAGACATGTCACGCGAATAAATCTGTCAAAATATAAAAATCGGATTTTTGGAGGGGAGGACCCATTTTGTGCTGTAACGCGAAATTTACCTTTCCGACATCTGGTATGATTTCACAGAGCGCAACACATTTGTGTGAGTTTTCGCAATATTTCCGCTTTACGAACCAAAATAAAATTGTAATAATCGCAACTAGCTAGTGATTTGAGTCGCGACATCTTGTACGTTGTCCGCGCGCTTCTACCTTTTACACACTGGACACTGCACTGCTTTTTTCGCGCGTTTCTCTCTTATTACAAGTACCTACCTACGTTGTCCGCGCGCGCTTCTCCCTTCTACATTTCTACTTCATTTTTGCGCGCTTTTCTTTTCAGGCTCACACTGCAATGTTCGCGCGTTTTTTTTTTGCGGGCATTTTACCGTTCACCTCACCATGTTACTCATCCTTATGTAGTAGACGTTTGCGGGCATCTTACCAGTTACCTTACAATATCATTCACCCTTACAGTTGTTGTTTGCCTCTTTTTTTTTTTTTTTTTTTTTTTTTTTTTAATGTGGTTCTTTATTACTAGTATGCAGTGGATGAGGGGAAAATACCATATTATTTACATGAATGTATTTTAATTCTGCGCGCTTCATGTTGATAGCAGGTAATGAAGAACCGCACCGTGTTTGTGTTTCCTAGGGTTCAATGAATGAGGAGGTATTGCATAGGTGTAGGTGCAATGATGCACGCACAAGCAGGCCCGCTGCCGCTGTGTTCAGTGGGGTTCAACGAACGAGGAGATTACATGTGTGTACGAGGGATAATGCATGTACCTGCAGGTAGCAGGTTTTTGGGAAGGGACCAATAGGACCGTGAGAACGACTTCGTCAGTTGATCATAATACCTATTCACGTGTTGTAGTTTTACTGTAGGAAAATAGGCTACATTTCATTTGTATGAACGTGTTTGTTGAAGTTTCTGCTGGTATCAATTGTCTTTCCTGCCAAAAATTTTCCCTCCCTAAAAACTCCCACAACACAAAGAAAAAAAAGAGTCACTCTACAAAATGACAGCCGTGAAAAAATTTCAATGTTGAAGGGCGAATGATTAATGCGGGAAGGTTGAAGGAAAAACGGCGCGAAAATGAAACGCTAGAAGACGGCTTTGAAAACGCGCGGAGTTTGGTGAAAAAAAACGCGCGTAAATGATATGTGATAGTATAGTCACCATATCGCTACACAAACGTGTCTTACATGGCTATCTTGTTCGTTGTTCGGTTGACGCCGCACCACGAGCAAAATCACTAGCTACTTGCGATTATTACAATTTTATTTTGGTTTGTATAGCGGGAATATTGCGGAAACTCACACAAAAATTTATATTGTCGTATTCAGGAGGACAAAATCTAAGTACAGATCGCTTTCTTATATAGGTAGCGATGGTGCCGCATGCCGTGTTTTAGGATGCACCACCCTCTAATGATTAGGCGATCAATGGTGTGTTTGTTTGTTGAACCCGTTGCATTGTCAGTTCCACGTTCAACAGTAAACTGTGTGTTGCCCTCGCATCGATTCAATTTCTTGAATAATAATTGAGTGAAAATTTCTTCGTCGCCTCCCCGCAAACAATCAAGATGTCGTCCACGTATCTTGAAAGTTTCAAATTTATTTAAATGTTACGTCCTTGTTTTATTTCTCAATTTTCACTAGAAATGCACGTGTATTATTTCTATATTTATTGAACAGTAGTACCTCTATCATGATTCTATTGTAGCACATAATATTTGTCTGCGACTGTGGATTGCAACAAAATATTGTAGAAATTTCAATGCTTATACCGTAGATCCTCTTCATAATATGTACGTCATATCTTCTAATAACCACGATATTTCTTTTAAAATGGCACATCGATTTCCACGCGTATGATTACCACATGGACATGTTGATTGTTCTTCAGTTTTTCAAAGTATAATTTTAAAATAAAACAGTTATGGTATCCATAATCTTCCCTTCGAGCTTTCCTGTAAATGAAAAAGGTTTTCTTATCCTGAAATTCATATTCTTGTTTGCAAATACGTATGAATGAATGACACGTACCGGTAGGTAGAAATTATGCGGACCAGTTCCTGCGTACATTCAGTTATTCGCGTTACCGATTCGATTTTTCAGGAAGCATTATCCAGTTTTTGGTAATGAGTGAGTCCCTAAATTCCGTATGCAATGAGATAATTTGCAATTGTTTACCCAAAAATCATAAATTTCTACTAAAAAGAAGGGATTTAGTGCTGAAAGTGAACGCATGCATTCATTCGCTCTAACCATAATAATGTTGTCAAATCATTACCAATAATATAATATGGCTGTATGTATACGTGTACCTAGTATTAGTCGTACCATTTAGAGCACCATCTGCTACAAGTTATGCAACCGTTCTCCACTCATTTGAGACTCGTTCCCTAATAAACTACGCGTAACAATTATCTAACATCCATTGAGCGCTGATTGCATAGTTCTAATTCTTTTTTCAGTATCCATTACCTGCAAATTTGGCAACAGCAATTCATTCATTTTTTTTTTACAGGAGTCGTTCCCACATTGATTGGGTACTCGTTTCTGAGAGTGACTTTAATAATTAAAGTCATACGTTCTGCAATTTTTCTTCTCTCACTGTAGGATGCGGATGCTAATTCTCTTCTTTACGGGACTGGTTCCCAAATAATGAAGCAAATTTTTGAATCTGCATATATCGGTGAATGATCAACAAACGCTGGGGATTGATTATTGTATCTATTTAGGAACGGCTACACTGATAGAAAATTTCGCTAATCATTACTATAAAACTTCACTAAAATGGTGACAATACCGATTTTCGGTAATGATTCCTGTACTCAACCAGTATAGAATACTTACTTAAAGAGAGAACGTCGCGTCGGTCCGTTACATCGTATTCATCATTGCTACAATTCACAAATCTCACTCCTATACACTTGTTGAGCATTGTCTAGTACTAACGTACTGAACACCTAATTTTGTAGTAATCATTCCTAAAAATTTATGAACAGTTATGTCTGGTGCGTACCGTACCGCGCGGTGTACCTAATTTTGTATTAGTCATTCCTGAAAGTGTGGGAATGGTTACATCTCGTGCTTACCGATGTATAGTGAAAGTGTAAGATAATTTATCATGATATTTTGTTAATTGCAGTATTCCTGTCCTTAAAGCTTTCAAGGGTTCCTACAGAAATTTAGGAATCAGTACCGCAGTTTCAGTAAATGTTAGAAATAAATTATTGTTATTACGGTTTGTAGGATAGTAATCTAATCTATCTATCTAAATATAAAAAGCAGAAAGTTTGTCTGTCTGTCCTTTTATAACTCGAGAACCGCTTTACCTATCGACTTGAAATGTTTGCCACATATTCAAGTCATTCAGGAATAAAATTTAAGCTATAAATGAAAATTTTAGCTCTCATAGAAAAAAAGTTCTTAAAAAAATTGTGTCCTTGCTGTACGCGTCACTTGACGCAATCTGCAATCCAATGCGATTCAATTCATCAAAAAAGATACCTGCACGCAACTGTTTACTGTATTCCTCTCCTACCCTGACATCCTGTCTTCATCCCGTGTTCACGAGAACACGAAAACCGGATTGGGGTGCTACCTGTTCAATTGTATAACACGTTAGAGGTGCTCCTTTTATTTTCCCAACATTAATGGAAGTACGGAAATCTTCTATAAGTAGAATATTTTTCTGTCTGTGTACGTATGCACAGTATATGGATTTCTATACACTGTATACCTAAACGCAGTGATGTGTGTTTGTATAGCTGTACAAAATCTGATAACTATTGAACGTATTCACCTACTAACGCGGAATTGTTTTTGAAAAATTTTCCTCCATTCAAGTGAAGCTTTTAAATGAATTTCGGTTAGGTGTAAATTCTACGCAAGTAAATTATACGCAGGTAAATTGTACGCAGTAAATTGTACGCATGGAAAATTGTACGCACTGTAAATTATACGCAATGAAAATTGTACTCAGAGAAAATTATACGCAATGAAAATTATACGTACAGAAAATTATACGCAATGAAAATTATACGTACAGAAAATTATACGCACTGAAAATTATACGCAGTAAGGTGAAATTGTACGCAAAATGAAAATTAAATGTCGAAAAATTGGAATTAAAAAAAGGTACCTAGAAATTGAAATAAAGAATTTTGGAAAGTCAAAACGTAAAAATATCGAAAAAGAGGTTCAAAAAAATTCATACGAACGATAATAGTCACGGCAAACAATAAAAATCAAATCAGAAATTCAAATACTTAAAAAAATGGTCAAATTAATAGGATATGTTATGTGCGATGCCGCGCATGTATTCGAGGAAAACGACATTACTACCTTCCTCATCGACGTTTTCATCCTCCTCCACCTTCTCGTCATTAATGTTAGTCTGGTAACGGGTGACAAGGACCTGGAGCCAGGCGGCAGAGTCGCGGTAGACTTTCTTTCTTTTTGGCGGAGGTTCTCCGGCAACAACTTGCTCGTACTTGACATCAGCAAGTACTTGTTCCCGGTGGAGAACCTCCACCAATCGAAAAATATTGGGATGAGAGTGGCGTCCAGCGTAGCCTCGAATCCTGTGTGCCACCCTTCTACAGCATCATTAGTTTTTGGCATGGAATGCGCCGCGGCTACATAGCAGTTCAACAGAACTCACTTTCGTTTGCCTACAATATTTAGAGACTCACCAATGAAGTTTACAAGGATAAAGACGAATTCAATTTCCCTCTTTTTGACAATTCTCATGAGTAGATTATGCGTACAATTTTACCTGCCCACGTATAATTTTCAGTGCGTATAATTTTCTGTACGTATAATTTTCAGTGCGTATGATTTTCTGTACGTATAATTTACATTGCGTATAATTTACATTGCGTAGAATTTTCAGTGCGTAGAATTTACAGTGCGTAGAATTTTCCATGCGTACAATTTACTGCGTACAATTTACCTGCGTACAATTTACCTGCGTACAATTTACCTGCGTACAATTTACCGGACACCCGAATTTCGACGGTTCGGCTTCCTCAGGTTGGAGAAATGGGCGAAAAAATTGGGAAAAAACGAGGATTATCAACGTAGTAAAACTGCTACTTACTGTACAAGGTGTTCTAAATGTTCAAATGCGTGAGAGGGAGAGAGAGAGAGAACAAAAAATTCAAGTGAATTTACAGTCACTTTTGTTCTCAACCTATGTACACATTGAATAAAGTATTGTCAAGAGGACCCCTTGAGACGCAAAATACCTTTAAAATCCAAATAGCTACAAAACACAGATATCTATTCAACACACGGCTGGCGGTCAGGTGCGCCACCAACCGCTAGTATAAACATATGAGGTGATAACTGTTGATAGATTTTTTAGGACTCATTCCCAAACTGTCATTAGCAGCTACCACAAGTTCTCCGCCATCATGTAGTTGGATTGTTGTTTCGTTGTTCCTGCCAAAATTTGATCACACATCCGCGTATTATCGGCTTGTTGTTTCATATTAAGCTACTGTTTTGTCGTTGTAGACCGTACATTGGAACCGAAGAAGACAACGCAACCGCCAATAATCAGGCATTGTAGTGCAGGTGTATTAGGCAGTGAGCTCGGTTCTCTTGTGTACTACTGGCTGCAACAAGTGCTCAACGAAAAATGTGACACGATTAGTGAGCGAGAGAGAGAGAGAGAGAGAGAGAGAGATGTTATCTTACGTCCGTAAAGCAGCACAAGAAATCACGTATTCTTTCTCTCTTCTTTTTTGTTCACCTTGCGCTACAGTCAGTATGACACGAGTTGGAGAATTGAGTTCACTGGTAAACGGTTATACATATATATAGTGGTTTGCACATGCACAGTAGTGGACACACGAAGATATATCATCCTATAGTAGGCGCCGTTAATATTTGAATCGTGCATACATTGAAATACAAGTGATGATGCGTGATGAGAGAAATAATTGTGTACAATATTTGATTATTGGCGATTGCGTTGTCTTCTTCGGTTCCAATGTACGGTCTACAACGACAAAACAGCGGCTTGATATGAAACAACAAGCCGATAATACGCGGTTGTGTGATCAAATTTTCACGGGAACAACGAAACAACAATCCAGAAACAGTAAACCGGCACCAAAATGAGACAAATAAACGGTGATTCAACACGATTTAATTCAAAATAAATGAAAATATTATGCTGTTGACAGTCTTGACGCTGAATTATTTTACTCATCAATTTTTTTGCACTCACACTTCTACAGTTCCACACGTAGCACTGGACTGAATTCTGACTGATCAAGTGAAACAGTTCTCGCATTATGTTGCTTCTTGTGGCTCGCACGTACCTTGTACCAATTGCGCAAGCACTGGCGACTAAATTTTTGCGAATGATTGGCAAAAACGCAGTAATCATTGATAGAACTTTGGTATTGCTTCCTTCACAATATAATTGAGGACCGTTTTTCCAAAACTTGCCAAGTCCATTTAGCAAATTTTTCAGGAGGAATAAAAAACTACCCCTCTATTCATCACCGTGAGAGATAATGGCAACGTGTGAATGGTTACAGTGAGAGTAGATGGTGATACATGAGTACAAAAATTGGCATCCGCACGTGCATTGGTTCATTAGCTAATTGTCAGGCTGCGCCAAAGATTACAAATTTTGGACTTACCTTATTTACATGTATTGATGTCCAAAGAATATTGAAAAAAGGTGCTAAAATAACACGGCTCATATATCTTAGACGCATAGATAGTGGTGCCAAAAAATTATTTGACATTCTTATAATATGATGTATTACTTGTATAAAACGCTAAAAACACTAATATCTCGATTTTGATTGAATAAAATGGACTTAACGAGTTTTGGAAAAACGGTCCTCAATTTCTAATGCCGCAGATGAGTTACTATTCGGTGCTACAGGGGGAGCAATTGCAACTCAATTTTTGGGAATGATTACCAAAAATGCAGCAATCAATAATTCAAATTTGGTGTTACTTCCTTCAGGAAATTAATTTCCAATTGCTGCAGGTTGTTTACTAATCAGTTGTATATCATCACTCATGATTAATAAAGGGAGCGGTATAATGATTCCTAAAGTGTGTCTCTGGCAACTACTAACTTTCAGCAGAAATCATCCCTACCCCAAGTCATAGAAAATATCTAAAAGATACTAATATTTATTATTAATTCTCTATTAGATACCTAAATGATGGTAGCAGTTCTTGCATCTATATTGTAATGATAAATAAAATGGTGTAATATTAAAAGGCAGTACAGCAATTAGAGGATATTGATACATAAATGTTTTGCGTTACCAAAAGAAATGTTCAACTGTTCGACATCATTGTAGGATAGACTACAATGTATAGAATCATAATTGTTAATGTATAAAGGTAGTGATGGATGACATTTTCATTGGAACAAACACTCTTTCTGTACTACTCACTATCATCATTTTTAGTAATCAATGGCTGGATGGAATGAATATACTGTACTGTATACTCGTAATATGATGCCATTCAGAGATTATTCAAGGAGCAACACACAGACATTCTTTCCAACCGCGTTGGATTTTAAGTACATTTACTACTGTAGTTGATTTTGAAGGACAACTCTGAAAGGGGAAATTTTTGGAAATTGCTCGACTTTCAAATCAACTTTTCAGCAGAGTTCCAAGTTTCAACCTAGATAAGAGTTGACTTGTAAAGTATAGTAAAATTTATATGTATAGGGAATACGGCGTGGAACAACTATTGTTAGAAACTTTTTCTGTTTTTTTCTTTTTTTTTTTTCTATACATGATGTTGAAACAGCGTTTTGACTGCATTTATATAAGAATGACGGAAACTATAATCGACAAATCTTGTATTCGATGCCCGAAAAACACGAGAATTGATAAATATCTCAATTACACGAGCCGTTCGTATACAGATTACAATATAATGCAAAAGGCAAAAGCTACTGCTTACTATTATTACGTGTGTACAATGCAATGTTGGAACTAACCTAGGTATTCAGTTCGGCTGCGTGACGTGACGCGACGCGACGTACTGGTGGTCGAGCGGTTATACCGAAAGATAACAGATAAAAAGAATAATGCAAGATTACTCGTAAAATTAGGCTCCATAAATAGGTGCGGTCAAAGTTTCTTTAGTTTTACCCACGCCACGCCGAGATTAGCGTGAAAGAAAAAATAGAGAAGTGTGAAAGAAAAACGAATTAGCCAATCACGTTCGAGGATTAGCGTAAAAGAAAAAGTAGAAGTGTGAAAGAAAAACGAATCAGCCAATAACGTTCGCGTGTTTGTTATTTTTGACATCATTATTATAGAAAAAAATATCCTACAATACATGTTGGTATATTGTAAACGGAACGTTCACCCACTCGGCAAATTGCTCTACTCGCCTCCGGCTTAGATCGCAATTTCTGCGTCGTTTGGTAAACGCTCACTTTACCCACATGTCGTAGGTATAGTAATACAGTATACTATTTTCCAGATGCTTAGTTTTAAATTAATTTAGAAGCCAATTCTTGTGGCACTTGAATCTTCTTTTGCGGGAGGATAGTCGCCCTTACATTGCTGTAGACTTTGAGTATGTTAATTGGGGGACCATTCCAGCACGCATAATCCATGAGGAAACCTTCGCCGGTAATGATTTTTATGAAGTCATATTTTTGAGCTCAATCTTTTCGGGTTTGTATACAGAATTAGGAAGCAATAGTCCACGAGTTTTTAATTGAGCCAAATTTGAGTCTCAATTTCAAAGCTACATGATCTTATTTACAATAAGTGTATTTTACTGGAAATTTTATTTAGGTACTCTTTTTCAAAAAGAGTCGATTCATTTGAGAAAATGACTAAAAACATAAATTTTCACGTTTGTTTTTCTCAAGCCGAATAACTGCAGCCTTTATTTTCAAGCTACATTAACATGTTTACAATAAATTCTGTAGAAAATGTAATGCGGAATAACTTTTTTTTGGAAAATTTTTTCGTCAATGTTGGAATATTTCAGAACAATTGAAGGCACTGCCGTGCCGCCAATATTATTCATTTCATACAATCGAAGAAAAGGCCCGAAGTTTCGGAATACACCTACCTATTTTCCTTTGACAAAGGCGATGATGACGGCACGGCAGTGCAGTGCCTTTAATTGTTCTGCTGAAATAATCACCATTAATACTACCTATCCGTCGAGTAGAATTTTTTCATTCTATTGTTTGCTATTGTGGAAGGGGAAGCTTTTGACGAGGTATTCTCAAAAACCTAGTTTTGGGAGTCGAAAATCCTCGCCAATTGTACTTTTAAACGTGAGCTCGCGGGCTGGCAACTTATCTTGAATAATTATTTGTTGTGTTTTAATGAATATTTGTGCGCGAAGAGTCGGTCTTCAATCGCAATGTTCGGGGTAATAACGTTCTCGCCATCATTTGTACATTCATTTTTCAACAGGTATCATCTGGCAACATAAAAAATACATATCGAATATGAATTACGGTATCAATACTTTCTATAGTTGAACGATTTTTATTCGATCGCATATGCGTAAAATACCGGTACCTCCAAATGATTTCTATTGCGCGTGGCGGTGCGGCCGGTACAGTATACAGTATACGCGTACGGTAGGTACTTCCAAAGAATCACATCGTTAAAATACAAATACATACGAGTATAGGTAGTAAATGGACATTTTCAGCGTTGTTTTTCATTCAAGATGATTGCCTGCTGCAGGATGCTTCGCGCGATCATCTGTCTTGGTGCGCGAATAGCGAGCTAGTTCTCGATTCTTGTGATTTGTTCGCTTCTTTGGCTGATAACATACCATCAACTATTTGAATAATTTAGCCGGGACAATGAGCGGAAGCCACTTGATACCTTTCAACATGCTGTATGGCTGTAGTCGAATGAGGAGCGAGTCGAAATCGTTATGTTCTCTACTATAAAGTCAAAAGGGATCGACTTAACGGAAGGGCATTAATTAAAATATATATATATATGTATATGTTGAAAGAGAGAGAGAGAGAGAGAAAGAGCCTGGAAGGTCAGAGCTAGAGAGAACGAGTTCGCAAAGTAGCTTATTGAGCGTCGTGTTGATTTAATTACGGATGGTGTAAATTGATCCCTCGAACATTGCTACGAGAGTACATCGTCGTTGGTCTACCACTGTATCGCGGCTCCATTCAGTATACAGTATACAGTATACTAAAATACCATCATTGAGGGTAGGGTAATTTACATTTTCTTGTTGCATATTCATGGGATATTGTAAAACTTGCGCTCGTGTCCTGGCCGTTTGAACGCTTTTCGAAAACAACACCGTCATCGCACGCCTCCATTTGCTCCGCGCTGCACCCTTTCATCTCCGTTCCTGCTCCACGCTAACTCGCTCTGTACCTTCGCACGTCATCCGCGATTTCATTTGTCACTCATTTTTTCGACTTGCCTGGAGCTTCGTCGCGCATAATATTGCATTAAGGGATTTCACTCTGCAGCAGCACACGAACACTCTTTGTATCGCTTTGACTAGGTATACATATATTTTACAACGGGTATGTACGCGGGGTCTTTTTCTCTCTTTCTCTCTCTCTCTCTCTCTCTCTCTGACTCTCATTCACTCATTTTTCTTTAAATTCTTTTAACGCGTCGACGATGAAAGCTCGAAATAGGAAAATAGGTCGCAGTCCAGAATACGTATAACTGACATGATACCTACATAAGCTTTTTATTTTTATTTTTACCGTTCATGGGAGATATTATACCCAATCCGATTTTAAGATAAGAAGCTGGGAGGATATTTTATTTCATTCATTCATTCATTCATTTATTAATTATTTATTATAGGCCTTAAGGAAGTAGCTCCTCGACTAATATACATTTATAGGTACCGGTACTAGTATGTGTAAATTTCTCTTACATCGTCATATCTTATAAAGTCGATCTTCTTCTCCCGCGCAAACTCTTCCCTGGTATATCTTCCCGTTTCATCGGCCTTCGGTCCTGTGATGATCTTGTCCAATAGTAATATCGGTTCGTTGATGCAGCATTTTTGGTGGACTTCTTTGTTTCTAACTTTTTCTGTACAGTGTATATTTCACATTCTTCTGTGACCCCACACTTGACGACACCCACCGTCACTGAAACTGACAAAACGCTTAACTAGTTTTATTTTCTCCCTCCAACTGAAATTATTTGACGAGGAAAAAAAAAAATAAAAAAATAAATAAGAAATAGAAAATTGCCCGAGTGGTTGACGACAATTCTCAATTCTGCTCTCAATAATGACGATTACAAAAAGATGACTCAAAATACTGTATGTTGGTATCTAGTACAAGTAGAATTGTGATTTAAAAAAATTAGAAAACTAACTCGTTCGAAATTCACGAAGAAAACAGATTTAATCAAATTCATCAAGTCCCACAAGAAAGCCTGACAGTACCTATCTAATAGGTACCTAAAGTTGTATGCCCGTACATTGATTTGTACCACTCTTTTCTTCCAGTTGGAGTTGGCAGACCTTGCGTCCATCTTCATTTTCTTGGTAATGCTGCCGGTAATATTGCACCGCTGTACAGGCCATATTTAGGTATAATATATTATGTAGTAAACGTTTTCAGTCAGTCGTGGTTTGATTGAAAGTCACTTGGGAATATTGATTAGGAATCAAACATAAGTAAATTGAGAAAATTAATGTTAGTAAGGAAATCATATATATTTGTAGGCCACAAGATTTCTAGAGCTACACAGATATATGGCTGATAGTTAGAATAAAAGATGAGTATTAAATGATTAAATGGTATCAAGGATAATGATATTACAAACAGCTAGGTAATTGTTTTTGTTTTTTTTTTTTCACCTTTTGTGAGCAATTTATTTTGTGTTTGATATAGAGTAAATTAGCCTTCATCTTCATTTCGGGGTTCATTCTTCTTCGTCACAAAAGAATAAAACGTTGATCACAGGTTCGTTCCTTCGAGTTTCCCTTTCCTGGTCAAATGGAGAAAGCCGAAGAGTGAAAATCTTGAAAACAAATAATCTAAAATAAGAAATTAAATATTAGCTACTTCTTAATTCTTACAAGTTACAATACAGACATTATTTTACTTTTCACACACTGAGTGATAAGCCGCAATTCATTGCACATCTACCCAAATATAGCGGTGGTCGGTGATTGTGTTATTTATTTCTTTGTAAAACCCTAAAGTCTAATAAATTTAACAGAAAAAGAGAAAACCTTCGAAAACAATATTGATTTTTCACATTGTATTGCTTACTTCTAGGTATTGCTTACTTCTACTTCCTGAAAGATGAATTGATAAATTAATGAAACATGCAAAGTACCCATAATCAAACTACCTTCTTAGGTATCTTACCTTTTACTCCACAACGTTTTCTATAACAACTTTCAAATAATGCTACTTACCATGACCTCGCGCCGCGCCATACCCTTGAAGAAAAAGAAAAAATATAGCATGCTCGATATCCTAATTTTGCATAGGGCCTATTCACTTTTAATTTTCGATTGAGCGAGGTATAGTTGCATAAGATGTGTTTGATCCAGGTCGTTTAAGGCCGGGCCGATCTTTCCATTGAAAATAACTTCTTCACTTCTTCCGCTTTGTGACAAGTGCGTTACCTAACTCGTTGTCACTGCACGGTTCCGAAATTCTCTCTAACACGAATACAAAAGATTTAGAATTGTTTAACGTTTCAATCGAATGTTACCAAATCCGTCCAGTCTTCCAGATAATGATATATTCAATAACTCTATTACACTAGTCAACAGCCAAAAAATTGCTGGAACGAGAATAGGCGATTCTTGAAGTATTTTTCACGCTAAATTCAATGCCGTTTTCCGTTTTTCGCTAGCAGGTCTAGATTTCCTGTAATCGTTGCAACAACGTGCCGATTTTTGCAACAAACTGCCGCGCATCGTTGCGAACGTAACGCAGGTTCGCAGAGTATGATACTGCTATCCTCGATGCGTTCCGCGACGATGCGCGGCAGTTTGTTGCAAAAATCGGCACGTTGTTGCAACGATTACAGGAAATCTAGACCTGCTAGCGAAAAACGGCATTGAATTTAGCGTGAAAAATATTTTAAGAATCACCTATTCTCGTTCCAGCAATTTTTTGGCTGTTGACTAGTGTTATTATTCACTCGTCCTCGGTTATACGTGGTTATTATTATTATTATTCCGAGGCGCACAATCTGTACAGTTATATATGTGTACAGTTGGGTTAAATTACGTTTCCAGCGCGGGAGCGTGAATGCTCCAAGCGCTGAGAACGTTTACAATTCACCAAAAAACATCCTTATTATTATTATTACTATTATTATGAGCCCATTTTTTACTACAATTTAAATGCTTAAAAACTAAGTAATTCAATAGGAAAAAAAATTACAAACGTAGTTTAGTCCCGCGAGCGGGCAAAGGCCTCCCTCAGCCTATACCATTCACGTTTGTCGTAGGCAATCCTGTAATACATTCTATTGTATCCTAGAAATTTCATTATTTCATCATCCCAGCGTAGGTTTTGCTTACCTTTCTTCCTACCCGTCCTCAAAAACCAGCTTTTAATGTTGTAAGTCCATCTGTTTGTTTTTTGTCGGGAGATGTGTCCTGCCCAGTTATATTCATGTAAATAAATTTAAATGGGAACGCATTGATTGATTGATTGATTGATTCAATTCAATTCAATAATGGTTACACATTATATTATACTTACTTACAATTCTTCGAATTCTTCAGAATTTAGTATTAACATAATTTGATACTTAGTTATCACTGCGTCGTACTCTATTATTCAAATCAAATTCATCAGTAAAGTCAATAAAAATAATCAAGCATGAAAACGAAAATAAACTTGAGTCAAATATGAAAAATCGATTAAATTATAAAGGAATGGAGAATGGCGAATGCCGATGCCCATCCCAATCCCAATCCTGATCGTCAAGAGATGCCGACGCTCAGTCTTCTGAGGAATCGAATGAAATTTTGCATCTCGTGTTGATAAAATCAAAACAAGATAACATATTGTCGTGTAAATTAATGGACGATCTTATGCGTATAGACAGTTGAATTGGCAGAGTTGTAACTCTTGTCAGCTCTGCGAAATAATTAGTATACCTTTCACTCAGACTTTCTTCTTCAGTGATGAGTAAAAAACTGCCAAACTGGCCATCATGCTCTCTTTCAAAAAACCCTTTTCAGCTTTTTCATTTCAAATTTTTATAAGGTCAAAATCTTTTTCATCAAGTCATGACCGTTTGAAAGAATACCTAATGAAACAGTCAACAATTATGATGAACCGGCTCGTATTAACGCGGTTAACAAATTTTTTTTTGTTTTGGTTATCAGTTATAACATAACAGTTACCTATTTAACCGTCATACTGCAAACCCTAGCAATTTCTACCTCAGCTTACTCGTAGTCGAAATAAGATCATCTAGAATTGAAGTCTGAAAAAAAAAAAAAAATAAAAGAGTAGCCTATTTTTTAGAAAAAGAGATCAGAAAGAGATGTAAAAACAAACTGCAATTCATATTAGGATAATGATTAATAAATATTATTCAAGTATTATTTGGGAAAATGAAGTAATGTTTGAAGAATTGGTGATACTGCTTAAGTACGCAACAGCATAAGATGCTTCTTTTTTTTTTTTTTTTTTTTTTTTTTTTTTTTTTTTTTTTTTGGTGAAATTATTATAAATAGCTATGTATTGAAAACAAGAAATTTGACAATCTGCGGCGCCAATATTGCATTAGGTACCCTTGAAATTCAATCGTTTCGACGACATTCAACGCTACTGTGAAACTCTCCAAATAAGTTCAACGCTTTCCAATATTACGAAACGGTACTTTTTTTTACCGACTTTTAAGAGGTAGGTATTGCAATCTTGCGCGCGGTGCAATTTTGCGGTGGGAAGCATGTTTTCTTGGCGTTTCAGAAAGTCTAGATTACGATTCTAACATTTGCCGTTTTTGGGGAATATCGCGTCCTTTCTTTTGGAACGCGCAGTAATTCACTACGTAATTGCGGTAATTTCTTTGACGCGTAAAAACATAATACTTGTTCATGATAGCTTAAATGATAATAATAGGTAGCCTAGTAATTATAGGAAGAAGAAAAAGAGAAATAAAACGATACAACGATTCTGTTTTGGAATCACTGTCGCTCTTGCTAGCGCATGTTGCGTTGGTACTTACATTTGAACAATTACTCGTAAATGAATCACAAGGTATAAAATAAGCTGAAATTAAAAGATGGCGTACCTAAATGTTAGGCTACAAATACGAGTACTTTATCGTTTATTACTTTTGTAGACCTTACAGTCTAATTAAATATAATGATGATCACAATAATAATGATGATAATGATGATAATAATAATAATAATAATAATAATAATAATAAAATGGGGCTAAAACACTCCATAGAGAACTGATGATGAAGTATAGAATCAAGGAAACAGTTGAGCCGTACTATCAATACAGCCCAGAGAAGATAAGCGAGAATGAAGAAGCAAAGATATACTGGGACAGAACCATAATGACAGACAAAACAGTGACAGCGAATAGACCAGATATTACAGTATACGAAAAAAGAACGAAAAAGATATACCTCATAGACATAGCCGTGCCCAACACAGTGAATATAGAAAGAACAATAAAAACGAAAGTAGAAAAATATGCGTCACTCGCAGAAGAAATGAAGAGAGGAAGGCAGGTCAGTTCAGTGACAATAGTCCCAGTGGTAATTTCGGCGACTGGAGTGGTACCGCAGCGAACCATAACAAGCCTGGACATACTACTAAAAAAGAACAAGTATGTGATGGAAGCGATGCAGAAGGCCGCACTTCTATCAACGGCGAGAACTGTGCGCAAGGTCCTGTCCGGAAACGTGTGCACATAGTCAATAACCTTAGTCACTAGACTCGTTATACAGACTAATATACCAACTAGTATACCTACCTCTCTAAGATGTACTAAGCCTAGTTGTGGAACCCTAAATAATAATAATAATAATAATAATAATAATGATGAAGTCCTAGTAATGTGGGACAAAACAATACATACAAATAAGACTGTTGCGCATAACAGACCAGATATAATATTATTAAAACATAAATAGAAGAAAAGTACGTACCGGTATTCAATAGATGTGGCAGTACCAGGTACTCACAATATGAAGAGCACCATTCGGCATATTAAGATTGAGAAATATAAGGATTTGGAAAGAGAAATTCAGAAATTATGGCGGACAAAGACGAAAGTGCTGCCGATAGTGGTAACAGCTACCGGGATCATACCAAAAACCACAGTACAATATATGTTGGAGCTTGGATTTGCCAGAACGGAAATTCGAGCAATGCAGAAAGCGGTCATACTGCATACGACCAGCATAGTTAGAAGGGTCTGCGGCGAATAAAAGTACACGCTGTCTGTATAGTAGACTTGCTATATTTATTATGGCCTCTATAGACAAGTATACCAGCTGAGGCTGTGACGACACAAATAATAATAATACATAATTATCATTGACTAGAAAAATACGGAGGTGCATTTAATCGATGTTGCTATTGGTACCTAATATACAAATAATCGTATGAAAACATTAGCAACCAAAAATGAAAAAAGCGGAGTTACATCCACAAAAACAATGCGGACCATGGAGAAGCTAGGTACTGGGAAAAACTGAGGGGATGCGGATATTTGAGCTGATGCAGAAGGCGACCACGATAATAGTTCGGAAGGTTCTAGGAGAGTCGTACATACACTATACTGTACGTATACTATGGGCATGGTGAAAAACCGCCCTTGTTTACAACACCGCTGGATGCGTCCGATGAAGAAATAATAATGATAAACATGGTTGAGAGAACAACAATACCAAGAAGTCAAGGAGGAAGAGGTCTGATGTTAGGCATAGCAAAAATCTGTGACAGGAAGATCTGTACAACATGAAACAGTACTTACATAAGTAAGAATAAAAACCAAAGTAAGGCAGGAGAAGCCGCATAATAGAAGCAGACGACGCGACGCATTCACACCCTTAAATTTAAAAGACAGAAATGCAAAACCCCTCAAAGAAAGAATCCAGGCAAAGGAGGAAGGGGTGTCAGAGGGATTTGGAGTTCTAGGTAATTGCTCTGACAAGACAAGGTACGATCTAATTTAAGATGTCTACTGCGGAATAAGCACACAGAATCGAACTGAATTTAAATAATTACAGTATAACCAAGAAAGGGTCCATTGCATTGTGAAGAATACGAGACGTTTAATTACTCACGTTGGATGGATTTACTACATACGATACGTTAATATTACGACTACAAAATCGTACGTACAATACGATAGAAAAATAGTTATAAGTAGGTCACTGTTACGATTAGAAAAATGCATGAAAAATACTGGAAAATGTGAACTCTCAGCGTATAGTACATTTTGTATCGAGTGGCGAAAACAAGCAATATTGCGGAACGAGCAAAGTGTAGCCGCACGATCGAGTTACAATATTGTTTTTCGACACGAATTACAAACAGTAGGCTACTTTTTATAATACATGAAGCAAAATTAGACTCTCAAAAGTAGAATTTGTTATTGTTACCACTGACGCGATTTTCGCTACGGGTGAAACACTTTTGTCGCGGGAAAAATATTTTCGCCACGGTTCCGATAACGGCGAGTTTCGCTTCAAAAAACGAACAGAATACGCGGCACTTTCGCTGCATGTATTATAAAAACGTATATTACGCCGAAACTTCTCATTTTTAGTGCCGAAAAATCCGGGCATATAATACAGTATTTATATAATATTATTTTTTTAAACACGTACACGAGAAGTAAGTTATGACATTATGCAATTGAAGCGCTGCGTGGAAAAGGGGCCTCCTTCAAAAATGTCTCCGACTTGAAATTCAGTAGGGTAGGATTAATTTTCTTATCGTAATAACCCTTGGATCTTAGTTTTGAGAAAAACGCATTTGAAGTTTTGAAATGTAATATCTCAGTGAATACTTAATGGAATGACTCAAACAAAAGTGGAGTGTGTTCTGCAGGTGTTGAGCTATTTGCTGACGGTTATCACACAATGGAAAATGTTTTCTGAAGCTCTCAATAGAGGACGGAAGTCAAAGTCGAGGAGGCCCCTTTTCCATAGAACAATTTTAGTATCATTAAACCAGTGTAGTTTCGGTCATTTACAATGTGATTTTGGGATTTCAATGAAAAATAGTCAACCACAGAGAAGAAGCTCACTGATCAAGCTCCTATTTCAGCGTTTTACAATAAATTAATGCGCAGAAACATCTAGTTTATTGATTATTATCGAACGTAACGAGGAACTAAAATAACGTGCTTCTAAAATAACGAGGAACTAAAATAGGGTAAGCGCTGATTATCACTATAGTATCATTCTCTTGGCAATTGTCCAAGTTTAATATTTGTAAAGGCGGAATGCAAATGACAAGCTCACGATTTCTAATGTTCACAGCCCACAGGTTCAGGAATTACAACATTAATTGTTTTGTTGATAACAGGAACTGAAGTGCTAGGTACTTGTGTTATCACTACTCTTGTCATCACGGTCGGATGTTACTCCAGAGGTATTGTTGAAATCAAATATGCTTTCAAAATCAAGAATTTCTTCTTCAGTCAGGTACACAAAACAAATGTTGTAATTCCCGAACCTCGGAAATTGTGAGCTTGTCATTCGCATTCCGCGTTAACAAATATTAGGTAACTTAGACGATTGCCAAGAGAATGATACTATAGTGATAATCAGCTTACTGTATTTTAGTTCCTCATTATTTAAGAAGCACGTTATTTTAGTTCCTCGTTACGTTCGATAATAATCAATAAACTAGATGTTTCTGCGCATTAATTTATTGTAAAACGCTGAAATAGGAGCTTGATCGCCATGACTTGAAAATTATAGTACTTATCAACCAGATGGACTCTTCCTAATTTTGTTAGAACGCGCTCCAGTATTATTTTTGAGCAGTGAAACTTGGTAGATGTATAAAGTAGGGATTGTAGAACACAATAAACGCTTTTACGGAAAAAGGGCCTAAGCCTAAGAAGGCCCCTTTTCCACGCAGCGCTTCAATTGATTTGCGTGGTAAAAGTGCGACTTTTTTGGTGAGAGCATGAATAGTCGAATAATATAGTCCCTGACAGTGAAATAATGGAAGTTCTTATTCCGCTAATAGAGTTCTGATTATGTCATTTTACCGACTTTTCCTAGTGGAAAAGTGAGCTATTACACCCGTCCGTTCAGGTTTCCTTATATACACATACATATATTTATTTATTATTTATTATTTATTTATAAGATTTTCGAAACTACCCGACGGATTTTCTTGAAACTTGGCCATATTGTAGTACATAATATTTATGAAGATGTGCAGCCGCGATTTTTTTTTGAGAATCAGACGAGTAGTTCTTGAGAAATTTGCAATTTTTTAATTAATTTCTCACTCATTAGGAGTATAGTCGCTCACATTACCTGAAGCAAACCCCTATCCTTTTGTTACCAGTGCGTCTATTGTTATGAAGAACCTTTTATTCGACAGGTTCATTCTGTTCCTGACAAAGGGTTCATTAAATTAGTTTAGAAGAATGATTTTACACAGTGCAGTGAGGGCTTCTTTAGGTTAGGTTAGGTTAAGTTCAGTGTGTTTCTGATTGACATGATGAACAAATTGGTTCACATGTAAATGGGAAATTTTTTTCGCTGCGATAATTCATGGCAGTTTGTGACGATCAGAATTTCTGATCATTTGCCGACTTTTTTTTTTTAGATACAGATGGTGACGAGAGAATAAATAAAATTTATAAGTTATTAGGAGGAGTGATTCTCTTAATGAAATTTGATTAGTCAAAGGAAAAGTCATGTATTACTCACGCGACTGCGTGAGTGTTTTTTCCGTGTACTTGTTTAAAAAAATAGCGTATACTATAGCACACGTATAAGAAGTGCGCGATATGACTCGTCTGTTCGCTTCACTCGCCGCGCCGTTCCTGCTCGTTTCGCGAATCATCATCAGACTCGTCATTAATCGCGCACTTTTCATACCTTGTACTATAATTAATTGTACAATTGAACGAACTCACCTGTTGAAGTTCAATTGAAATTGTATGAAGGCCTCCTACAAGCAGAACACAATGTAGTATCTCACGTCAGTGCAGTGCAGCCACAATTTTAAAGCGAAAAATTCATCTTCACCCTATCCACTATCAACCACGTAACACGATTCTTCATTCTTCAAAGTGAATCATTGCTGCGAGGGAGTGCTCAAGGGTTGGGAGTTACCTCCATTTTAATAGTATAGCGGAGGGGCTGTTCTGATGCTTGTAGGAGGCCTTCATACAATTTCAATTGAACTTCAACGGGTGAGTTCGTTCAATTGTACAATTGTGTTTCATGCCTCCTCCAAGCAGAACACAATGTATTGTAGATGTTCAAAGCGCTCGCAGCAATACCTCGAGTTATTTGATAACAGGAGCTGTAAAACAACTGAAAGATCTCGGGTAATAGTGAGAAAAATATAAAGTATCTTTGAATTACATTCGTGTCTTTATTTCTTCTTTCCCACAGAAAAAACTTTTCTATAATCAAATGCTTCTGACAATCTTTTTAGCAGAAATTTTTCAACGGTCAGTACTGACCTACATTTGCAAAAATTAATTTTTTCTTATAAATATTGAGGGGACCGTTCAGGCAAAACTGGCTTGTTCCGAGATGATGGGTCAATTGTAAAACCTTGCGAACGTTTGCGACTTTGCGGTCCACCCTGCTGCCTTCATAATGACATCAGACGACACCCCTCCTCTTTGGGCAGCCGCCGTTGATGCGTGCCATGTACTATGAGGCTTAAATTGGCAATCCACTCCGCTTGAATGTAAAGTCCCTTTGATCCGTCAGCTAAGCGTTTGACTGGATATCGGATGTATTGGGGTGTTTGTTGTAATGATTAGATATTTTATTGAATTGCATTGCGTAAGGGTTGCGTAATATATAGGTAATGGATCAGTGAGTGCGCAATGGATCAGTGAGTGCGCGGGACACAGTTGTGGGTCTTGAAAGAATGGCAGGGTAAGAAGGGGTTGCGTCCTTCCTCTTCCTGACTTTTTCACTTGAGCAGAGATGAAAGTTAATATTTTGTCTGCCAATTGTTGTATTCTGAACTTTTATCAAACTGAGAGTTTGAAGCTGTTGTTCCATAGTCAGCGCCAGTAAGGTTAAGTTTTTTTTTTTTTTTTTTTTTTTATATTGTAGCTAAGGACATTGTTGGAATCTGGTTGAATGGTTCTTGAAGTGACCGCAGGACACACTACATGAAATACAATATACTGTACTATTATTTTCAATATTGTACAAATTCTGTAGAACTTTTTTTTAACTGATTGTAGTGAGTATACATAATTATAATAATGACAACTCTGTTAAATAGTGACTCTTGTGCGCTTACCCACAAATACAGAAACGCACACACAATTTTGGTAATAAGTTACTTTGGTAGTCGTTTGATTGTCAAATGCTGCATTATAAAGTCAAGTTACAAAATATAGCTATCCATTTTCATCTTTATCTTGTATCAAACAACGAAGATGGATTGAAAACCAAACGGGTTGTTTACAGTAATCAGCCGAAGAATCGCTTGCTTTTCAACGTTGACCAACTATTGATTACAATATCATGACGATAAAGGTATAGGTACTTTTCAAATAAAAATTTACTACTTGAATTTCAACAGCTGAGTATGCGGATTTAATCGCCAACTTTTGAATTTCATGAACATGCGTGTATAAAGCAAAAACAAACATACAATCAATTCAAAAAATATGAAAGTTGGAAATTTGTCATATACTGTACACGTACTCGTACAGTCTACGAGTACAAAACGCAATAGAAATAATAATAATTATTATGTTCAGAGTGGTCCAAAAGTCGTTGCACAATTTTCTAGAAGCTGTGTACAGATATTATAAATTTCTATACAAAGTATGGCCAACACGCCGTACACGCCGTACAGTAACTTGTAAATACTCGAGCGCATGTAAATGTTGAAGAGGTATGATGAGAGAATGATTGACAGCAGTTCTCGACCGGGTTATGTGAAATACGTTTTCCATGGTAACCAAAGAAGCGCGTAAAAACATGATCACGTCTACCGTGGTCAGCTGACCCAAGATCTTGCAGCTGACCGGCAAATGACCCAAAGATGGGAGAAGTAAGGGGTAGTGGTGGTGCCTACGAACATCACTCGTCGCAGCCAGACATGTACTCGTACCTAGGGGTGTACAAAGAGCGCGTTAGCACGTAAACAACTGTTTTGGGGGTACCTACATTTTTTCTCTCTACAGAGCACTAGGCTATTGAGATGAACATTGCACTTGTCTCTGCGTGGTAATTTCTTCTTGTAATTAAGATTGTGAACTTCTAAAAAACATTTTCCTTTTTTATTTCATCGAATTAAACGCCCTGGTTCACGAGTAATGACCAATTTTTGGTGTGCAATGACTTATGGACCGTGTGCAAAGACTTTTGGACCACTCTGTATATCTTTCCGTAGTCTACACTGTATTGTAAATCAAATTAAGGCTACTGTATCTGAAAGCTTACAAAACGAATACAGGGCCAGGTCGGGTTGAAAAATAGGTATTCACGCATACCAAAAAACAATTGATTCATATTATTATGAACAATATTGTTTTCTTGTTTTTGTTCTTTGTTATAACGTTTTCCCTTTCTCGTCTTTCTCTCTCTCTCTCTCTCTCTCTCTCTTACACACACACACACACACACAAACTTTGCGCAATCACACATTTAAGATTACGAACGTATAATAATAATAATAGAGATTTTTCAGCGATAAGTACGTCAATAATATCGGAGGTATTGTTTTTAAGAGCCGCAGGTTTAGAATTACTTCAACGTTGGTGACACCCATATCTTTGTCGTCATTGTTTTATTGTAGTCGTGCCTATGATCAAATTGTCTCTGTAATCATTTTTTACGCAGGTTCCAAGTTCCGCGTACGTATAAGCAGAGATGAATAATACCTATGTAGTTAAAACCATAATACCTACGTTACCTAGGTGAGGATGGCCGCGCGCTGTCCGCCGCACCGGTAGCGATATTCATTCATATACGAGTATTAATGATGAGATAGAGGATACCCGCTGCGTTCGACCAAGCCAATACTCGCCATACCTTCAAATTTATTCTTCAATTTATTTATTTTATTAAGTTTTCTCTTATCCCCTACTCGTAATAAGTATAATATTTATAGTGTAAGCCTATCGAACCTATTTACTACGATATGTACCACTCCTATACATATAGTACGTAGGTACATAACCAAAAGACATGTCATCTGAGCTCAGGATCTTTATTATTTGGTTTTATTCTCCTCCCTTCAGATTCCCATTCATTCTCTTGTGGAGTAGTTACAGCCTATACCAGTATCAGTCAGTAGTGGTGCTGATTCTTGAAGTACGCTCACCATAAAAATAGGTAGGTAGGTAGGTAGGTAGGTAGGTAGGTACGCGTACCGTACCTACAGAAAAATGGTGAACGACGCGACGTACACAATAATGTGATACTTATACAGGTTGAGGTGCGCGCGCTCTTGTAAAATATTAATAACTGTTTTCATTTACAAATACAATGAATCGTCGCTTGTAGTTACTTCTTGATCATTATCGTTCCATTGTTTTCGGCTTATTTCCATTGGCATGTATTTTTCGGCACGAGAAGGTAAAAAAAAAAAAAAAAAAAAAAAAGCACAGGGAAAATAATTACTCAGCACAGGAAATTAATGACTCAAAAGGTAAGTATAATAAGCATTTTCCCGAGAATATAAATAAGATGAGAGTAAAATATAATATTAATCTCCATTAATACGAATGTATGTAACGAGAAATTAAATATTGAACTACTTGAAAAACATGGTGCACATGAGGAAAATAAACTTTGCGCGTCATGCAACTAAAATAAATGAAATTTGAGTAAATGAATTTTGAAGAAATACTTTTTGCAAAAGTAAAGCTCGCTTCGCGGGTGTAGGGCGTCCACGTTTTCTCTTGCACCATGACGGTTGTATTCTTGGCAGCCGAGGGAACTTGGACAAGGTGCAGGTGGATTTGCATACCAATGTCGTGTTTGCTATGAGCATGCTTTCATGAAGCTAGGACAGGTGCACGAACATCCTTGTAGACTAGCAGGATTGATTACAACGCGCCCTATTTCGTGACCACTTTCCTTGGACTCGTCGAATGATTTCCACTTAAGGTGTTTCTGCTCAGTTGTGCGCGAAAATGTTGTTCACAACTTCTTCTTTGCAGTTGACGCAGCTACGAGGTACTCAGTACAACCTGGAGGGGTATGCGGCCTCTGAAGCACAACCCGATTCTTACTGCCCCACTGGTATGCTGATGTCCAAAGTTTTAGTGGAATTGAAGCAGTTTCAAGAGAGAGAGGGAGAAAGAGAAAAAATTAAAAAGTGATTACTTATTAATTACTTTCTCGTTTTCAGTGACTAAAAATGACGTGTTTATTCACTACATTCTTGTGCATTGGATGTACTGCGATTTTCGTTTGAAATCATGTTTCACGCGTATACTTTTTCTTCTGCGTACCTCTTTCTTGTGCGCTTGCCATTTGTATCAGGTGCATTTTAATATTTCCCATTTTCATTCATTTACATGTACGCAGTACTCTCTTTCTGCGATGTTTCGCTTGAATGTTCATTTTTTACATACCTATACGGAGTTGCATATTTGCTGTAACCAACGCATCCAGCCTGTGTACTTTTGCATAGCAGGTACTATGTTGATTCTGCTGTCCTCGACTCTTTGTTATTTCAAAAATCAGAAACACATTCCGGAGTGCATAGTGTTGTGTTGCAAATCTCCAAGTCTCGACCTCAAGCAAAATCAGTATACAGCAAAATTTGGTTTAGGAAGAAAGCGCAATGAAAGGTACGTCCTTCTGATACCCCTGACAGTTTGTGTGATTAGATGCGAAATTTTCCCTTTCCCTTTCCCCTCCATCCATCCAATGACTGGTCGCTTGTTGAACATCATTTTCTACGATTCTTGATGCCATGCCTCGAGACATAGGACAAACTCTTTGTAGCGTGCCCACGGTTTTTGTAGGCTGCTTGTGTTTTATCATTATACACATGTAATAATTGTGTATTATCTACGGTATAAAACAGACAAGAGGCCTTCCAAAAGAACAGTCTTGGAGGGTTGTTCCAATGATGAAGTACATGTATTCATTGTTACATAGGTACCTATTTAATTTTAAATATTATCCAAACAAAGCTACCTGTTGCCTTACACAACTGTGAAGAAGCTTTATATTCCAAAAGGACAAATTAGGAGGAGAGAGAGAGAGAGGGAGGGGATGAGAGAGAAAATCGGTAGCGTTAAAATGCAAGTAAGTACGCTGCCACGTCGCGTCGTCGTCAGATAGAGTTTGTAAGTTAACCCTTTATAAACATTGACAAATTACCGAAATGCATTTACTTAATGTATTCACGTTTTTAGCGAGTTTGAATTCATTGTTGTGACGTATGAGATAAAATGAAGTGTGAGTGCCTAGACGAAAATATATTGCGGAATGCGCGCACCGCTCAAAGTTCGTGCCAAGAATGTGCCCCCGGATATTTAAATTGTCACCGCACCAAACGAGTGATTAATTTTCGCTTCTGCGTTTAATCTTTTCACACACTGATCGCGCGAGGCGAGCTCACCTCATCCCGTTGTAGCGTATACGGATACAAGGAAACAAACGTATGCGCGTATACTGTGTACACTACAGCAGGGCAGTGTACAGTATACTACCGTATACAGTATACAGTATACGTATGATCGTGTAATGTACCATACCTATCTAGTGCGCTGGTGTACAGTATACTGTACACTATAGGTACATAGAGACTCCTTACTTGTTTTCCTAAGGCCGGTACACAAAATTTTCAACTTTTTCTTCGCGTTAACCGCATGCTAATATCAGATTCCTTTGATTGGCCAAGGCCAACGTAGGGTCAACGGATTGTATAGTACGCAATTTTCTACGACTTCTCTTAGGCAATTTATGGACCAAAATTGTACCAAAAACTGATCAGCAGTGTGCCAACATTTCCGGAGACTGAGGCGCTGAGCGACTCAGTCTCCGGGTCTCTTACTTCTATATCCTGACTGTAAGTTACTCTTCTTTCTCTCCAATTATTGGAACATAGAAAATTGTGACTCGAAAGTTTTGGAGTTTCTTTTTTACAGATGAGATTTGGAGTAAAATTGAAACAGTATTCTACCGATAACGAGAATGAATAAAATATTATAATATCACAACATTATTGAAGCAGTGAGGCATATTCTCCCGAAACAAAAATTCTCCAAAATTAACAAATTTCTATGCAAAAATAAAATAAATTAATGCGTGTATATGTCACTGCCTTTATCGAAACTCGAACATTAGTCAAACTCGCACGCTTACGCTGACCAGCAAATGTGTTCGCGTGAAAAACAGCACACAAAAACGCGCGCCAGCCACTTAACATATAAATGTTAAATTTTCTCTTCCGGCAGAACCTGGTGGCCCTGGTTCGAGCCTCACTCAGACTTCCATTTTTTTTTTCTTTTTTTTTTTATTGTACTTTCTCATCATTGTTTATTCAATATTTTCATTTTGGACGTACATTTTGAATTCTCTACCTATTAAGAACACCAAAATTTCATTGTTCTTCCAATTAAGAACACCATAATTTCTTATGTGTGAACGTTGAATTTTCTCCGGCAAATTCAAGCCCCAGAATCAATTTTTCAATCAGACCAAGGAGAGAAACCATAAATAATTGATAGAGTCAACTTTTCAATTAGACCAAGGGGAGAAACCATAAATAATTGATAGAGTCAACTTTTCAATTAGACCAAGGGGAGAAACCATAAATAATTGATAGAGTCAACTTTTCAATCAGGCCAAGGAGAGAATCAAAAAAAAATTGATAGACTTAACATTTCAATTGGACCATAGGGAGAAACCATAAATAATTGATAGAGTCTTTTCAATCAGACCAAGGAGAGAACCATAAAAAATTGATAGACTCAACATTTCAATTGAACCAAGGGGAGAAACCATAAATAATTGATACAGTCAACTTTTCAATCAGACCAAGGAGAGAACCATAAAAAAGAAACCATAAATAATTGATAGAGTCAACTTTTCAATGAGACCGAGTAGAGAAATTGCTTTATTTTTGTTCACTGCAAGAAAAAAAAAAATAATAATAATAATATTAATAATAATAGTTAATTGAAAAATTGAGGAATTTCATTATTGTACCGCGTTACTCTTCACTGAGAAAAATCACGTATGACGAACATACAAATAGACGAAATAAGGTGTAATACGTAAGCAACGTTTGGTGGTCTAGTGGTCAAGAACATTGCCGAATATGCGGCCATAGGTGTTTGCATAGACTACGCCAAATGTGAGAACACGCGTACGTTACGCGTCAGTCGGGTATAGCGTGCGAGTTTCACTAATGTTTGAGTTTCGATAAAGGCAGTAACATATATAACTTGAGTTACGTTACAACACATTTTTCGAGTGAGAATTTTCTTTTTTGGGGCTCTTGCCACCTTCGGCAAGGCAAGAGCCCATATGCAACCGCAAAAAAAAAAAAATAATAAAAATAAAAGGAAAATGAAAAAAAAAAATAAAAAAAAGATTTTCACCCGAAAAAATGTGTTGTGACGTCACTCAGTCAGTCAAGTTATACACGCATTTTTTATTTTATTTTTGTATCGCAATTTGCAAATTTCGAAAGTTTTTCATTTTTGTAGACCCACGTCAATCTGTGCAGTCTCTACAAGTTTTATTTTTGCATAGCATTTTTATTTCGGAGTCTTTGACAAAAGTATAGCACAAAGATTATTTTTCTTGGTACCTCAACAATCATAAAATAATATTGTGCGTATATTCTTCAACCTGCAGTCTCTCTCTCAGGTTTGAGCTCTGAGCAATACAAGAAGTCACGAATATTTTTGGGTCTCAGAATTTCTGGATTTCTCTAACTCCAAATCTTATCAGTAAAAAAGAAGCTCCAAAACTTTTGACTCACAATTTTCTATTTTTCAATAATTGGAGAGGACGAAGAGTAACTTACGGTCAGGGAATAGAGTGAAAAAAAAAACCAAAAAACCGAGATACTGAGGCGCTGAGCGACTCAGTCTTGTTTTTTTTTTTTTGTTTTTTTCATTTTTCTTTTATTTTTATTATTATTATTTTTTTTTTTGCGGTTGCATATGGGCAAAAAATAGTATTCACATTTTCCCCAAGAAGCGCTATTGACCGCCAACAAGGATCATGCCTGGTCATTCGAGTTCCGAAGAGGAAAATCCGCGTCGTGGTAAGACACATACAGTAATACGTATTTGTTGTGACCGCGCGCAATTGTAATTCGTTTCTCGTGTAATTACGTAAAGTCAGTTGTCGAGGGAAGTCTTTGTAAATATTGTTTCGACCACGATCTGGGCTGGTCGGTCACCATTGCCCAAAATGTAAAGGTCAGCGAATACAGTGCGCAATACTGTCTTGGTTGTGCATATACATACCTACGAGTATAATGTTTAGAGCAAATTGCGGTAATCCCCAACATCATTGCTTTATAACGCGAACAACAAATAAAAAAATTTGCGTGAAAACTGCGGGTTGTGTACTTATACGCAATATTCGATTTCTGAAGCTTCTAATAAGTACCTAGTGTATACTGTTGATGAATAAAATAGTACATATAAAAATGTACGTATTATGCTTAGCGTATCACCCTTTCATACGTGTAAATCGGCGAATACCTATTATTAAATCGTCAACTAAATAAGATCACTACAAATATGTGTGCGTATAAACGTGATCTATTATCGAGAAACGCAGAACGTGGTTCTGAATTCAGGAGGGCGTTAAAAATAAAATAATAATCTAAGTATATTATGTGCATACATATACAGTGCAGTGTAATGCACATACTTAACAGATGGATGCAAATATTTCCTAAAATAAAATTACCAACTCGCTAACTTTGCCTTTTTTTTTAAATTCATTATTATTATTATTATTATTATTATTATTATTTTTTTTTCTACCGACTGCTCCTAGAGGAAAGAGAGGTACCTACTCGGATTGTTTGCGGCGGAACTTCTTACATAGCGGTCGAAATTGAATATTTTCAACATTTTCCAAGTTATGGAGACTTCGAAAATTCGCGATGTAGGTATACATGTACGTATTATTTGAGGAAAATGAATTCTAGCTGCTATTACAGTCTCAGTCGTGATTTACACGCTCCCTAGCTATATGAAACGCAAACAAATTTCGTCTCCGCTCAAATAGCGACCACATAGAGAGGAGTTACCCAATGCCTTCTATTTTTCGCACAAGTCATTATTGAAACGCTTAACTCTCTATTGAAATGGGAAATGACGAACGGGTCCAAATTTATCGCAAAAAGTATCGTAGACTACTTAAAATCGATCGTCGTATCTTATTACGCGCATAGATTTTTGAAAAATGTTTAATTGTGTAATGTTATAGGTACTCTTATTATGAACAATCGAGTACCCACATGAAATTGAGAAAGATCATCAGCATAATAATATATTATATATGTATACTGTATAACGAGATAACATCTAGGTATAATATTATTATACGTTTGTATGTGAGTGATGAGCCTCATCGTACATTTTTTAAAAAAAAGCTGATGTAGATTATCGCAGCCGCGCGGCTTTAAAAAGTCTGTATAGTAGAAGTGTTGTACACATATTCATTCATTCGTGAAAGAAAGATGATCTTTGGAAGTAAGTGAAGTCTGTGATGATCACACTACTGCAGCATACTGTAAGCTTTTTCTCATTCTACGTATAATAAGCACTCATCAATTCACACGCGTACCTATACATAATAATTATTATTATTATTAAGTATATGGTCATCAGTGTACAAAATATGGTACTTTTATATAAGTACATTATTTATACTCGTAGTGCGGCGCGGCGTCGCATCGTTGGATGTACGAGTTCATTTCGAAAAAAAATATTGTCCTCAGTTTTAGGAAGATGCTAAAATATAGATATTTTATTTCATTACATCGAAAAAGAAAAATATATCGTATTAGAGGTAGGTATACATATTATGTTAGGTATAGTGTATTTGACGACATTGTATACTCTCGTATCTTGGACTATGCGCGGAACACGATTACGTATGTGTATGTGCTTTTTTGTTTTCCCCAATTTTTCTTCTTGTTTCGTAATTTTTATTCATTAATCGAACGGATTAACAGTGCCATCTGCAGCTTTTATAATTAATTTAACAAGTCGAGAGGACGAAACTCGACGCGAGCGGATTTTTTAACTATACATAGGCTATTCGTTCTCATCTTATACGTAGGTACTTATATTAAAATACTTAAGCGATAAGTTATTATTAAATTTTTTTTTTTTCTCCCTCCTTTCAACTTGATTAACGAGAACATTTTACACGTCTAATTTCCACAATTTTTTTTTTTTTTTTTTAATTTTCTATTCAACGTTGAGACATTCTCATTTTGGAGGCAAGTGTATACTGTACTCTATAGGCCTACTAGGGGTCTGTAGGCCTAATATATAATTATATATGTCACGATTTTTTATCGAAACTCTCGTACTTTAATGTACGTAACTCACACGTCGCGTCGTTCACCGAGGCGCGTGAAGCAGAACGACAACAATTCTTCTTCTTTGTCGCGCGCGCGTGTGAATAAAACCGGCTGCGGCTATAAGTACTGTAGGGTAGAGATATCGGCGGACTCGTCGAGGTATCTGTGAGCGTTGCAGGCGCACCCGTCACGCCGGAGCGGTGCAGGGTACACCACCGTTTAACCCGCGTCATATGGCAGCTATATCTTGAATGATTGCGTTGAAAAATTCCAAGTACTTCTTGTTCTCGATTAAGAGCGTAACGAAAAAATTTACTTGAAAATTTTAACTCGAAAGAATCAATTTTTGTTCACGTATCCAAGTTCAAAATTGTATGTACAACGTCTTATGGGAATTCCGTGTTTTGCCTCCTCTTCTAGGAAAATGGTTATACTAGAGCCGCTCACAAACACGTAACACGCGCGAGTTAGCGAGTCCGATATTTATTTTATATTATGTATTTGTGAATATGCACACGTAATATGCTCGCATGCTATACGAGGGTCAAGCCCCAATTTTTCTTCTGCACGTCTTTTTACCCTGTTGACAACTTTTTACAATTTTCCACTGGAAAAAAAAAAAAAAAAAAAAAAAAAAAAATTGAATATAACATTTATTTATCTTTCATTTATTCATTTCTTTTAATTCAATTGTCGTGGAGTCGCATGATGCACGACGATTCGAGTCCCTCGCTCATATCCGCACATCTGACTTTTCCTAGTGGAAAAGTGAGGTATTACACTCGTCCGTTCAGGTTTCCTTACATACATATTTATTAGGCATTTATTTATAAGAATTTTTTGTCCGCGAAACTCCTACGAAACTTCCCGAAGGATTTTCTTGAAACTTGCCCATATTGTAGTAGGTACATAATATATCTGAAGATGTGCACCCGCAATTTTTTTGGGATTTGGATGAGTAGTTCTTGAGAAATTGACAATTTTTAAATTAATTTCTCACTCATTAGGAGTATAGTCGCTCACATTACCTGAAGCAAATTATTACCTATCCTTTTGTTATCGCAGTGCAGTACCTACTTCTATTGTGATGAAGAACCTTTTATTTGATTGATTCATTCTTGACAAAAGGTTCATTGAATTAGGTAGTTTACAAGAGCCATTTACACGGTGAGGGCTTTTCGGGCTTTTCGTTAATGACTCGTGTTAATTCAGTTATGAATTCCTCGACTTTTCTCAAAATGCTGTTTTTGTAAAGTCAGCAGAAAAATTGGAGCCGATTTAAGCAACGCTGTCGCAGAGTTTATGAAATACGCAATATTACATGAATAGATAAAGTCCCTTTTATCTATTTATTTTATTTTTTGACGACCACAAGAATTCAGGAGTTCTTTTATTTGTATACATATATCAATAAATAAATGAATTAGGCTGCCGACAGCCGATTGTATGACTTGGGCAACATTTTAATTACACCTAGCTCTCATTACTGGTACAGAGAATGTTACGTAGGTAGGTATTTTATGTTAATTATGTTTTGTCAAGCCACAAAGCCCAATTTACAAGTACAACAACAATAATAATAATAATAATATACTAGACCGATACTAGGCTAAGAATAATGTGTAGGAAAATAAAAAAAGTAGTCATCGAGCTCTTTTATTTACTGACATTTTTTAGGTAGGAAAGATAGGTAGGTAGGCCTATTACAATCTGTATAGCAAGGTTTACAAGAAAAGGGAAGGACTACTGAAGGAGGAATATTTCAGCTCCTCTAAAACTTAGCAGGATTATAGTGTCATATTTGAAAATGTGCGCCTGCAATAATTTAGGATTGGAGAGTTGATTTGAGGTGTCTCCATCAGAAATCGGAATATTACTTCCAATTTCGACTAACACCAGCTTCTTGAGTGAGAGTTGAGGTGAAACCCGTGAGTTAATAAGATTTGGGTTGGGTGTATCTAAATTGTTTGTTAGTGTATCTGGAGAGTTCGCAGCGTGAGGGATGGAATGATGAAGGGTTGAGTATACTAGACCACTACTAGGCTAGGCAAAATGTCAAGGAAAGCGTAATTGTAAAGCTCTTATTCATTTTTATTGATCTTTTTTAGCTCAAAAGATGAGATATTATATGCATGGCAAGGTTGACAGGGGAAGGGGTAGTAGTGAATTTTCTCGACATTTTTGAGGTCCTAGATCACTTTCAATTTGCAATAATTTCAGGTTTTATTATTTATAATACCTAGGTAATATAATACGTAGGCCTAAATTTAGATTTCCAAGTTTTTTTTTGTCGGCAGATCTCCCTAAAACTACTTGGATGTATCATTTCGAGACTCCAGCAAGTTACAGTCTGATATTTGAAGATGTGCGCAGCTACAATTTGTTTGATGATCTGATGAGCTTGATTGATACATATAGTACAGTACTTCATCCGGATGTGTTATTCCTGATTAACCTCGTGAACAATTTTTTTCACATGCGTAAATGGAAAATTTCTTTTCCCATGCGATGATTCATGGCAGTTCAGTTCATCGTTCCGCAAACATTTGTCGACTTCTTTAGAAAAGGAATAAAGTGCCGAGAGAATAAATAGAATTCATGAATAATTGTTCGTTGCAATAATTCTTTTAATGAGTTTTGGGAGTTTTAATTAGTCAAAGGAAAAGTCGCGTACTACTCACACGACTGCGTGAGTGTTTTTTTATTTTTAGTTGCCTATTGTTTTCCTTATTTTTTTATTCAGTCAGGTGATTACAGAGCTGATCCATTATCAGTCCGAATTACATCGATAGACAAGGTGTGTCTATCTTTTATGATCCCTCCCAATGGTCAAACTTCACTCCAAAAGAAAAAGCCCCCTTCTTTCTATTTTTCTTGTGTCCGAATAGATGGGCGGTCTACTAAGAAATGATGCCTATACGAGTCTGCGACGTCGAGTCTTCTCTTGCTCTCCGCTAGACTAAGCTAGCTGTACGTGCACGTCGGGTGAAACAGGGAATTGCTCACGCCGCGCCTTGTGACGATCTTTGACAAGACTCAGTATCGTTTCGGGCAGATTGATCTCTTTTAGAATTGAGCTACCTACTACTCCCGGAAACGCGTGATGTGCGAACTTGGTAAAAAGGAAATAATAATTATCGTTGTACAGATGCAGATGATCGTCGATCGGCTCATCAACCTGTACAGAGTCGGTCACGTCACAGAGTTATAAATTAATGTAAGAAGAATGACGAAAACCATAATCGAGAAATCTTGTATTAGATGCTTGAACACACGAGAATCGATAAATATCGCATATCTCAATTACACGAGCCGTTGTTTGTATACATACAGATTATAACGCAAAAAGCTACGTACTATCACTACAGTGCAGTATATGTGTATACCCCCCCCCCCATACAATGTAGAACTAACCTAGGTATTCGGTTCGTCTGCCTGACCAATTGGGGAGAGGGAGTTGTAGGAAACAAATTTTAAATTCGAGCCATTTGGTGTATGATATGAACAAATGGAAACACTTGAAAAAATTTCCGCAAGTTTGAATTATCTACGCAGTAGGAGGGAAACGATTCAGCAATGAAGGGAGTTGCGAACTAGAAATTTCGAATATTCATCTATGTACGTATGACAGGAAGAAAACTTCTATATGTATTAAGCTAAATATAATATGACAGAATCAAAACTTGGAGAAATTTCGAGCGTTCGAGCTGTATATGCTAGGAACAAATGCGTTGGAAAAAATTCAGGACTTCAAATTTTGTACATTGAACTATACAGTATAATATTATGATATGTTAGGATAAGAACTTGAAATAATTTCAACAATTAGACCTTTATATGATGCAAGGGGAATTAAAAAAAATTTAAACAATAAAAGAGTTGCGTTCAAAAATTTGCTAAGCGAAGATTCGTCTACAGCCTCGGCCTCACCGGAAATTTGTCGGTAAACAATGCTACGTCTGTGTTTGAAGCGATTGATGCGACCATTTGAACCGGTGAAATCGGGAGTACCCGACTTTTTGACGATTTTATGCGCTTTTTCTGTGACGATATATCCATTCGCTCGTTTGCTCCTTCTCGTGATCCAGTACAGGTCCAGTTTAGAATATTTTAAGACTAGTATAATCATAGTATGCAGCTAGTGCGGCCCACCAGCACGTGATAAGTCACTTGTCCATTTACTTTACTCGCTTTCAGCTAGTTCGGTTAAACTCGCACTCGTGACTACCCATGTCACTCGCTTTAGGATCTTGTATAATAAATAACTAATTCCCACACAAACTGACAGAAAACGTTCAAAGAAAAATACATAATTAATTATACCTACGCTTACAAGATGCACGAGAATGAAATTAGAATGTATCGACAACAATCGGTATATACACAGATGACGAATCTACGAGTATACTAGGAAATGCCATGGCACAACTGTAAGCGTGATAAAGGAGGCGCACGTCTTGAAGAACGGAAAACCTGGTATTTTTGGGTTCTGAGAACGGAATGAGAACAAAAACGTTATCTTTAGGTATAATAAACGGGGAATGGAACGGAAACATGAAAACTCCGGGAATGAAAAATACTGTAACTGGAACCTGAGAATTTCTTGTTTCAACGGTCTTTTCCGCAGCAATTTTGGCCTTTGGAGTAGTGTTGCCAGGAAGGCTGTTATTAAAATCAATAATATCATAGATCTAAAATCCAAATTTAAAAATGAAAATGAGAATTCATTATCCAAATTTTCAAACACTATACCCGATGTACGCTAGGTATCAACTTTCAGCTGGTTTTTCTCGATATTGAAAGAACAAAGTAAGTCCGACCAACTACACATTAGCGCTCCTGGAGATTTAAAAAAAAATTTTTTATAAGAACGTAACAAAAACAGGAAGGGGAACGCTAGCCACTTCGGACTTCAGGAACCGTTTGCGAACGGGAGCCGTATTAATGCCTACTGGGAATGAAAACGGAACTACAGGAACCAAAGAAAATAAAATACCGTTCTTCGAGCCCTGAACGGGGGCGGTGATTGGTGGGGGGGGGGCAGGGGGGTGAGTAAAGGCGGACGCGACACGTTCTCAAAATAAATGAGTACCAGTATTAGGGAAAGGCGTCGGAGAGAGAGCAACAAATTTGCGTTACATGTGTACCTATACAGTACAGTAGTACACACCTGTATAACGTAATGGTGGTGCACAAATAACGCGCTCGTATTTCACTGTAGAATGCGTTCATTTTATTATTATATTGGATTATGTATAGGTGCTATGTGTGTACATAATGTATGTATACCCCTACTGTACTGTTTACAGTACGTACAGTACCGAAAATAATAATGGTCTAATAATAATAATAATAATAATAATAATAATAATAATAATTGTTAAAGCTGTCGAGAATTTGTGCTTTGATGCTCTATGGCCGGAGTAATCGTGTACCTATATTACGAGTATGTAGACAGTTACGCGCGGTCTTCAATTTTTATTTCAGTTCATTTCATCTCGCGACATAATATTATAATTAATAAAAGAAAAGAATATCATATAAGTTACAGATACCGTGCGCTGCCTATACACAGTACACATGCATGCTGTTACATGTTATAGCCTACTGAAAACAGTATAGAGGCCGCATTATTATACAGTATAATATATAAAATGGTACAGTGCAGTGCAGTGCAGTGCAGTATACAATACATAATATCGTATTATATACGGCTCGTCGCGCGTTCATCTGTGTTACTCTTGTCGCAATTAATATAGTTGTTTGTCGGTTCACAGATTTACATATTGTATGTTTTTCTTGTTGTAGTACACGAAATTTAATCGTAATAATTTTCTATTTCGGTACTTCCCGTACCCTCTTTCGCCATTTGATGTTTGAGATTTTTTTTTTTTTTTTTTTTTTTCTTGCGCCTTGTAATTAGAAATATAAAATGTGTCGAATACGTACTATCATATTTCTTCGTTTTTTTTTTCTCGCTTTCTTTCTTTGAAATTTCAAAAAATGTACAAGATTTTGACGGCGTGCGTGCATTCTCATCTCCGCGTCGCATCATATGTATATGTATAGTAGAATATTCAGAGGATGGTGCCGACGACGGCGGAATGTGCGAATGTAATAAACGTTTCTGATTCTTGAGTGAAGTTAGATGAAGGAAGAGAGATGACAAAAAAATGTGTCTCGGTAGCGAAACACCATCCACCGTAGCAATTAAAAATCATGTACGAAAACTTTTTTTTTTTTTTTTTTTTTTTTTCTTTGTTTCTGAGCCACTTTTTCTTCGTCACCTTCTGCGTTTACAATTTTCATTAAAAAATTTCCATTAAAGCGAGTATACGTCATAATATTTTCGTCTATCCGTTTGTCCGTCTTTCGCTTTCTCGTTATTATTTATTATTATTATTATTATTATTATTATCATTATTATTATTATTATTATTTTTTTTTTTATTTCAAATCCGATATTGTAACATCTTGGATTTAATCGTCTTCCGCTTGTCATTACTTGTACTGAGAATCGTTTCGTAATTCTTCACTCGCGAAAGTTCATAAAGCACAAGAACCTTCTTCTTATGAAAGTAATTATAACTGTATACGTTGTTTTCATTTTGTATTTTATTTTTGATTATACTACTTTTACATACGTCCATTTTACGATTCATGGTATTAAATTTTCATTCGTGGTATCTCCCTGAATAACGTCTTATTAAAAGGTACAGTACCTTTGAACCGTCTTATTGGAAAGTAGATATCTTCGAATAACGCCAACCTTTTTTACCGACTTTTCCTGGTGGAAAAGTGTATTACACCCGTCCGTTCAGGTCTCCTTAAAAATATTTATTTATTTATTCGTTTATAAGATTTTTTTGCCCGTCGAACTCCTCCGAAACTATTCGACGGATTTTTTTGAAACTTGGTCATATTGTGGTAGTACATATATCTGAACAAGCGCATTACTGCTCATTCAAAAGTGGCCGACATTGAGACACTGCAGTAATTAGTGACCCTTATATTATTAACTTTTCTGGAATTGAAGCTTTTGTAAAGGCAGCAGAGATTCGAATAGGAAGCGTGTTTCATAATATTATAGGTATTTTGTCTGCACTGAGCTGCACATTCTCGCTAAGATTCCTAACCGGTGAAACGAGCGAATAGTATACCTGCCCGCCGCGGATAATTCATTATTAATTATTTATATGCGCGAGTACCACCACCAGTCACCACCTATACGTCGCGTCAGTCATTCATGATAATAATAATAAAATGAAAATTTTAAAAGAAACTGCAAGCAGTCAACACGTTGCGTCGAAGCGTTGACGACGACGCGACGCGACGTGGCGTACGAGTATACGTATTACCCTATAAATGCGTACAATAAAATTTCATCATTTTTTAGTAGCCTATACGTATACGTATACTGTAATATCGTATCGTGCGTACCGCATCCGTATGGTAGGTACCGCGTACACATCGCATCGCATCGCATCGCGTCGTCGAAAGAGAGAATAATATTAGGCTACACCAAGTAGATAATACAGTATGTAAGTATACGGTATACTATATACAGTATAGGCCTATGTATTTATACAAGATGCGGCTATACGAATAATATACGTACGTGACACGTGTGTATATCGTATGTCATTGTGATTTCATATACCGCCCATTAGCTACTGCTGCTGCTGCTGCTGCTGCTGTAGCTGTATTTGACGTTTGCGTCTTCTATAAAGATATCGGACGCGAACGAGAAAGGTGCGACGTGCTTAGGCTAGGCTATTTTAAAATTAATAAAAGCGGTTCCTATTCGTACTACACTTCTACATAGTATCTACTGTCGCGTCGTACAGCCGCGCGACGCGACGGAGTCGTTGAATAAAATATGGTCGGAAATGATATGGGCGAAATGTCGAAGAGGATGTGCGCGCGCGATCCTTGTAAAATACAGGTAGCCAGCCAGCCAGTCAGCCTGTCGTGTTTGGGAACGGTTCACTTTCAACTGATGTGCGCATCAGCTAATTATTTACACGTACGTTTTGTTTTACAATGTACGCGGTATACACTACATAATTATGTACTCGAGTATGTTCGTGACTATGAGATATGAATAAGCTACGCGTCGAGTCACCGCGCGTTTGTACGATACCTGTGTACGACTATACGACTGCAGTGTAGAGGCATTCGCGTCGCGTCGCGTCGCGTCCCTCAATTCAAGTAGCGTAGTAGCGTTTGCTCGCTGCCTGCTTCTTGTGAACCGGTTGGTTCCTCTATCGAGCTTTCAACTTGTACGTAAAATATTCTGTTTTCTGCAAAATATTTCGCTTTTCTTCCGCATATATAATACCAACGCTCAAATTATATGGATATCACTTCCAACTTCTCCAATGATACGTATAACCTGAAGTAGTAGCGCTAAAAAATATACGTAATTGTCTGCCCTCGCTAATAAATTTGTCGACCAGCATCTCTCTTCAATGGCTTCCTTTAGCCCAGCTAGAAATAAAAAGGTCGTGCTCAAAGGGAGAGAGGATTAACTTCAATACAAAAATTATAGAAAACAAAAAACCCATAATAATAATTTATGTTGGCCACGTTAGCGCGGCGGCCATCGCAAGTGCGCAAACAATAACTACATACCTACTGTGCGTATACCTATAATACTACTAGCGGTTGGCTGACCGCCAGCCTTGTGTTGAGTTGATGTCTGTATTTGTAGCCATTTGGATTTTGAAGGTATCTTGCGTCTCAAGGGGCCGCTTTGCTAGCTCTGTACATTTTTCAAAAATTCAGCTCTTTTGACAATACTTTATTTTTACCAATAACATTCAATGTGTAGGTTAAGAATTAAAGAGACTGTAGATTCACTTGAATTTTTTGGTCTTTTTTTTTTTTTCTCTCTCTCTCTCTCTCTCTCTCTCTCTCTCTCTCTCTCTCTCTCTCTCTCGCTCTCTCGCTCTCTCGCTCACGCATTTGAACATGTGGAACACCGCGTACAGTAAGTAGCAGGTTTACCACGTTGATAATCCTCGTTTTTTTAAAAATTTTTTCGCCCATTTCTCCATCCAGAGGGAGCCGAACCGTCAAAATTCATTCGAATGGTTTACTCGAATAATGAAAAGTTTTTCAAAACCAATTCCGTCTTGGTAGGCGAATGCATTCAAAAGCTATGGATTGATGTACAAACATTCACATCACAGTATAGATATAGAGATCCATATAATGAACAAAGACAGAAAAATATCCTACTTCCGTTAACGTTGAGAAAATAGAAAGGATCACCTCTAATAAGGTGTAAAAATTGAACAGGTAGCGTCCCAATCCGGTTCTAGTGAACACAGGATGTCAGCGTAGGAGAGGGATACAGTCGACAGTTGCGTACAGTTATCTTTTCAATGAATTGAATCGCATCGCGTAGCGTCAAGTGACGCGTACAGCGAGGACACAATTTTTAATAAGAACTTTCTTTGTATGGGAGCTAAAATTTTCATTCATGGCTTAGATTTTATTCCTGAATAACTTGAATACGTGGCGAAAATTTCAAGTCGATAGGTAAAGTGGTTCTCGAGTTATAAAAGGACGGAGAGACCAACTTTCTGCTTTATAGGTAACTGGCGGTTTGGCGGCGCACCTAACCGCCAGCCGTGTGTTGAGTAGATATCTGTGTTTTGTAGCTACTTGGATTTTACAGGTTTGGGCCGCTTTCTTCGCTGTCTACATCTTTCAAAAATTCAGCACTTCTGACAGTACTTCATTTTTACCAATAACATTCAATGTGTAGATTGAGAACAAAAGAGACTGTAGATTCACTTGAATTTTTTTGATCTCTTTCTCCCTCTCTCTTTCTCTCTCTCCCTCTTGGAACACCGTGTGCTGCAAGTAGCAGTTTTACTGCGTTGATAATCCTCGTTTTTTTCACATTTTTTCGCCCATTTCTCCATGCTGAGGGAACTGAACCATCGAAATTCATTCAAAAGCTCTCTCTACTTGAATAGAGAAAAATTTTTCAAAAACAATTCCATGTTGGTAGGTATGAATGCGTTCAAAAGTTCTGGAATATTAAACTGATGTGCGAACATACATTACAGTATAGGTATAGAGAGATTCATATAATGTACAAAGACAGAAAAATATTCCACTTATAATTATTACAGAAGATTTCTGTACTTCCGTTAACGTTAAGAAATTTGAAAGGAGCACCTCTAACGCGTTACAATTAAACAGGTAGCGTCCCAATCTGGTTCTCGTGAACACAGGATGTCAACGTAGGAAAGAAATACAGTCGACAAGCTGGTGCGCGTGCAGGTACCTTTTTTCAATGAATTGAATCGCATCGCGTCAAATGATGCGCGTACAGCGAGGACACAATTATTAATAAGAACTTTCTTTCTATGGGAGCTAAAATTTTCATTTATGGCTTAAATTTTATTCCTGAATGACTTGAGTAGGTGGCGAAAATTTCAACTCCATAGATGAAGCGGTTCTCGAGTTATAAAAGGACAGACAGACAAACTTTCTGCTTTATATATTTAGATTAGATAATAAATATTATGTATATGTTACGGGGAATGTCTACAATTAGGTATTGTTTACAATAACTAGTGATTGTGAACAATATCTACAAGAATCAGGGAAAGTATAGAATTTAACTTCAATGTCGATATTCCCTAGTGATTGTAGACAATCGCGAAGAGCCTACAGGAAATGTGTACAGTAATCGAAATAATTCTTTCCTCGAGTTTATGATTCATTATAGGTACATGAAGAAGAAATACCTCTACAAACAGATCTTGTAAAATATTGCAAATTATTATTAGCGATGCTTCAAAAAGATCAAGAATTCATGCGGTAATAATGACAGCTGCGATGATTTGCGAATGGGAGGTTTCGTTGATAATACCGCGCGCATATACTTCGTGAATTGGGTCCGTCCAAAATAACTAAAATACTCCAGATTGAACATAAAAAAATATTATACGGAGCAGCTTGTCGCAGATGGAGGAAAGAGTATAATTATAGCCCTGCTATAGAATACCTGAAACACAAAACAAGAGGTAGAAGATTGAGAACAATAATACCTACTGTAATAATATTACAATATTCCTGCGCGGTGACGAATTTATCTCTTCGGTTTATGAGTACATAAGTAAATTAAAGAAAGTAAGAGGAGAGCATACTCGTACACATCCAATTGCGGAAGAGCGCAACGATTTTCTGAGAAATTGATAAGACACCTGAGAAGGGAAAATGCATCGTCGCCACAATCACCTCGACTCTTCATTATTTTGTTTCGTTAACTGCGCTGACGCATGTTGAAAGAAAATTGCGTACGTACAGTCGTACGAAAAAATTGAAACTAATTAATATATATATAAACGGTGTCTGCGTGTACATATACACACATTTAAGTCGATGATCATTTAAGAAAATAAAAAGACTTCTGCGGGCGAATGGGTTTAGAATTGTAGTTCATAGTTCGGAAATGTTCGATCGGACACGAAAAAGCAAAGGGCTCATCTATACTGTACACTAGGTATCATACAAGGTGCGGATGTGAAAATGTCGACTTATTCGCTGAGCTGTGGTCACATGATTGATGGAAAGAGTCATATCGCGCGCGCATCAAGATAGAATACGTACTATCAACAAGTATACGTAATTATAGGCACCGCAACATAGAATAGAAGCAAGACAAGACAAGGGATGATTAACATTTATTACAGTTCTAGAAAAAATTTCAGTACACCGCATCGGTATACGCTGTGTGGCCCATGATGTATATCGATAGTTTCTGAAATAAAGTTCTGATCTGTTCTATCGAAGGGCACGTCGACGTTAGCGGTCCCGTTAATACGTAGGGGTTCTAGAGAGGCGCATGTTTAAGGGTTTGTTTTTTTTTTTTTTTGTTTTTTGTTTTTTTTTTTTTTTTCTCATTATTATACACGTATTTCTATAGACGTTAAGAGTCTGTAGGTATCGAGAATTTTTTTTTTTTTTTCCTCACCATACGGTACATGCTGAGAAAAGAACGCTGGATTGTAAGAACCAAAACCGTCGTTCGTGGGCGCGTTTGATGAGGAGAAGCTATAGCCAGTTTCTTCTGTTCTAGGACTTGCGCAAAACGACGGCATTATTTTAAACGAAGTTGATCAAGAAACGCAGGGAACCTGTTTTATGGAAGAAATTTGATTTTAATACTGAGAATTGAACGTCGAAATTTTTACAACTCCCTCTTCTTCCCTATCAAGCTATAAAATTTGATTTTTTTTTTTTTCAAGTCTTCCTTCTATAAATAAAATTGAATCCTCAAAGTTACTATATTGTCGGCTTAAGATTTCATGGACCAGCACGATAAAATTTATGAATAGATAATCCGAAATAAGAAATTTAAACACAATACTGAGGTAGAATTTAATTACGGCTCGTTCTTTAGGGCAATGTTTTCAGTGTTGTTGTAAATATCTTGTACGGAATTTGGGGGATTCCTTTGATAAGGGGGAGGCGGAGAAATTGATATACATAATTATAGCGGCGTTCATCGTAAATCTCACCTAAAACTTATCGATGCGAAAAGTGCGACAATGCGTAAACTGGTGACGCGCTATTAAATTGAAAGTGCGAGAACAAAATCGAATGCTTACAATAAGCAGACTAGTGATAACTCTGTGGTACCTAGTACATCATCCAAAAATTTTGAAAACTAATTATATAAAATACTTACCCTTGAAAATATTAAGACAGATGTTTTAGTTTTAGATGATAACGATACGGACGTACGCGGTAATGGGATGATGCTGTCAACTCAGTTGAGCAGAACACTTTAATATGCTTGCGCTATATGAATAGCGGTTAGAAATTTCTTGCAAAAATGGACCCTCGGTTCAGCACTTCTCTATTAGCGTTGATGCACCAAAGATTGCTCTGATTGCACACCCGCACTGATGATGCGACTGCGGCGGGAATAAGTCTTAGTAGTACTAGCGGTTACTGACGAAAATCATTAGAATACTGCAAAATTTTCTGATGCAAGGAAACTTGGCATGGTGGTAGTTTATACATCTAAGAACATTTTAGGAAGGCGTGCCACGAAAACTTTCCTTTAGGGAGGAGGAGCGGGGCCGAAACACCGCCACAAAATCAGTTTTTTGGTAATATCTCGAGAATGGTTGAAGATACGAGAAAAATACATCAGTACAAAAGTGATTATCATAAAATTCTACATAAAAAAGTGTTCTTCTATTTTTTTCGTGCAACGCACCATTACCGCACAAAAGTCCTTCAGAAGAGTAGAGTATACAGAATAACATGTAGGCAGTTGGGGTAAAGGTGCCGCGCGATGCATGCGCACCGCCACCTTGCGCTAGAGCATTACTAATGGTATAGGATTTTTTTTTGGTCTGGTCAAAGAATTTCAGACGGCGGCGGCGCTTTGATAAGCAGAAATCAGTGATAAGGTCACAGGTACCGATATAAAATGTTAAGCTACAGATGATTGCAATAATATCAATATTATTTGTAAGTTATTGAGAAGTAAATCAATTATGAGAATAATAATGTATGATCTCAAATAAAAAGTACGCACATACGTGCATAGATCACACCACATTAACTGGCGTAGTGCAGCGGAAACGCGTCGCGCTCCGCGCCTATCTCACGTTATTCTGTATACTCTACTGTTTTGAAGGACTTCTTGTGCGGTAATGGTACGTTGCACGAAAAAAATAAAAGAACACTTTTTTATGCAGAATTTTATGATAATCACTTTTGTACTGATGTATTTTTCTCGTATCTTCAACCATTCTCGAGATATTACCAAAAAACTGATTTTGTGGCGGTGTTTCGGCCCCGCTCCTCCTCCCTAAGGGAAAGTTTTCGTGGCACGCCTTCCTAAAATGTTCTTAGATGTATAAACTACCACCATGCCAAGTTTCGTTGCATCAAAAAATTTTGCAGTATCATTTCACTAACCGCTAGTACTATAGTAGGAATAGGTAGATATTATTAATTTTATGCACATTTCATATGTCCTACTTAGTGCTCCTAAACTATGCATTGTGACTGCTGAATCAATACTTGGATTCGTCATCGTGTACTTCTTTAGTTACATTTCTGATAATGCTGACAATATTATGAAGAAATTGTGAGAAATGAATGCGTAGTTTTTTTTTTTTTTTTTTTACTTTTTTTAACCTCATGGGAGGAGGAGGGGGAGGGGGGAGAGTTCCCGGTTACGCCACTGTATCAGTTGCCTGGAATGTCACCGTAAAAAACAGGAATTTACTTGAAATTGGGCGTACAAGTAGTATGGGGTGCAAAGAAAAATTACAGACTATTGCATTCTTCAAATTGAATACAAGTTTGGTAGATTTGAGTGACTGGAAGATGATGAGTTGCAGAAAAAAGTAATAAAGTTCATATTGCGACCTTACGCGAACAAGATAACAAACAAGATACGAATGAAGTATAATGGGGTATTTAATATACGACGTATGTGTATATTATACAGTATACTATAGTGTGCGGAAAGAGAAATTAGGATTTACAAAACTGGAGTTGATAAAGTCCTCGATAAATTGATGAAGTAGCCAAATTGAAACGAGTAAGAACGCAGTATATCTTGTGGTCAGAAAAATAAAAGCTGCAAACTGAAGCAACCTCGTATGACGACCGAGGTATTATCGTTGAAAAAATTGTTAGAAACAGTATCTAAATGAAAGTATTTTACTGTGTACATACGTATAATGGTTCTGCATTCATTCGTATAATGGTCCTGCATTTCGGGTGTTCTTTTATTTTGGTACTGCTGTTTCACTGTGTATCTCACTCATGCAATATTGTATTGTCCGTGTCATTCTTTATTCTGTTGTATTTTCATTTACCTTGTGATGTGACAAGGACAGGAGTAGAGAGGGGGTGTCCACGACAGCACACAAACTATACAGGAACTTCAGGGTACAAAGCCTATCGAAACAGCAACCGAATCAAATGATCGAGTTTACGTCTGAAAAGCTCTCACATAGCCATAAGCACAGACTAGATCGACGCTTCACGGAGTACACACGACTCTGACTCGGTCCTACCCGCTACGATAGGACCATGCTAGCTCAGCCAGTAGAACATGGATACTTTCCATCAGGGTCGAGGGCTAATCTGGGGGTATGGTATGGCTAGTTCACTAAAAATTCACTTTTAGAGATCACCCAGGCTATGGGATACGTTGCAACGAGAGGAGGCTAGCGTCGTCGCTAGGTGTAAGCTCTACAATCTTACCAGACTCAAGGGAAGGAGCCTGTCATATCAATATTCGTCCGGAGCAGGAACTCAAAAAAGCTGGAAAGGCTCAAAGAAAAATAAGTAAACAAGGATCGAAACGGATTCGATCAAAAAGAGGGGAGGGAAGAGACGAAAATAAAAATTTCGAAAGAAAGCTGAAATAAAATTTAGAAAATAGGCCGAAAGAAATCTTCGTAGGAGGGCGAAGGTGGAAACTATTTGACGTACGTAAAATCTTTTTCATCGTCGGCATCAAATTTTGATTCTGGATTGCTATCAACATCTAACTTCGGAAAAGAGCTAAACGATAGAAAGGAGCGAACCCGACAAAAGTTCATATTTACATACACATTTTAATGTCGAAACTTAAATCTAACAACAGTCTAGTCAGGGTAAATATGAGTCCTGCTAGGTTGGTGAAGTTGATATAGTCTCCAATAATTAAAATAGTATAAGATACGAGCAAACTTGAATAGTGATGGTACGGCTATCGTCGAATCAGATTTCTTCGTTTTCGATGCTCCTTTTTATCGAAGATGGTAAAGCTCGTTGACTGGTACTCGAAATGTTAACGTCCATAATCAAATACACATTACCTCTCAGGTAAAAACAACCACAGAAAAACTGAGAGGGTTGGGGCTCGCGATGTGGGTCTCGCGAAATTTAGAGTTTTGATCCGTGTCACTCGAATCGGTTTATACTGCGCGAAGACCACGCGTCGACACACAGTTTTTGACGAAACTTCCCAAGAGGGCTTGAACAAAAGCAATTCGGAAAAATTTCCCACCGTCGGGACTTTAGAAAAATTATGCCTTTCATTGTCGAAACTCAATCTCCACGATGTAATTAATAAAAAAGTTGGGAACAATTTTATCTGGAGGTTTTCGAAACTACTTGATAAAATTCCAAAGAACGAGCACATTGTTAAGAAATTACGAGTTCCCAGGCTCATAATCACGATGATCCGTATACGCGACCGTTCGTGATATTTTCAAAAAACGCACTCTCGAGCCAGCGCCGGGCAAAGCCCGCGAAAGCATCGAGAAGTTCCATTTCTTTTCCCCGTACCTGATCGTCTTCGTTGCATAATCGATGTAGAGGGAGAAGGTACAGAACATTAAGGATAACGAACGGAAAACCGTATATTGAAGTAGGAATAGATAGCAGGATACGTGTAAAATACGTGGAACATTTTAAGAGAAAGATAAACGGAAATTTTCTACTCGGTACAGCAACGAAGATTACCGGTTCGGTAGCGCGAGCGCGCACACACACACACACAAACACACAAACACCAACACCAACACCAACAAAATTCGTTCGGTCAATTGCTGTTATTTCACAACCTGTTGTTGATCTTTTTATGTAGTTGGAGTTGTTCATTATGTTGTTATCATCTCATTTCCCTACCATTAGTTAAGTACTTATCAAGTAATGAATTAATAAGAAATTTCTGAAAAAAATACCGACCGCGCTCACAAATTGATGTTGAAAGGCAAGAATAGAACTGAAAAGGAGAAAACAAGTTCAACATTGGACCGGGAATGACCATATGTATAACAAATGATTCGTCATGTAGGCTTTTGAAATTGAATAATTTCAAAAATGCGAGCAGACTCTTGCGCGGTCGCCGTTCAATAGGTAATTGACAAACCTACATTAGCTACCTCGACAAACCTAAGGTTAGACGTACATTATGAAAACTTAAGAAAGGCGGCGACCGCGCAACAGTCTTTGCTTGCATTTTTGAAATTATTCAACAATTTGAAAAAATTATGACTATATTTTAATATTGTGTCTCCATCTCACTCTATCTCTCTCATACATGTCGCCTTTTTTAGCCAGTGTTGTTCCTCACTTATCCGCTCTCGTTCTTGTTCATGTGTGCTCTCCGTAAACATTACGTACATACCGCGTGTTCAAGACGAAAAAAAATTGAAAATTTGAACGGAAAAATCTGGAATTAGTGTCATCTGACAGGAAATTACAACAGCAATAAATTTTATTCTTATCAATTTTTCATTTTAATGCATATTTTTTCAAAAAAAGGAGAAAAGGACTTTACAGCAATTGGCCGCTGTACAGCGTGTGGAAGAGTGTGTTCTCCTTCGGTTCGACAGTACGTGCCTGAATTCAATTTTCATTTTCTTTGATCATACCGCCCTGACATTTTTCCAAAATATCTCACTTTCTACTGGAATTATTATCACGAAAAGCTTATTTTAACAACTAGAGAAGAAGACCGATTGAATGAGACATTTCTGAGGAAAATCCGTTCAGAAATATTTGAGAAATCGCGTTAGTTACAGATTTTCTTGTTTACACTTACTGAAATCAAACACATATCCTCCCTCGCGGTGGTGAGCGCGGGTCGGTAAAAAGACATTGTCGAACTTTTCGAAACTATACAGTCACGGGCTATAGGCACTGCCCGTGTAAGGGCTAGATTTAAATATTCACGATGTCGATCGTGATAGGAAGACGACTACCTAGCCTACCTACGTAGGAATAAAAATTTAGGAAACAAAATTTGTTCTCAGTAGTGCCGTTGGAGAAATTCAAAGTTTTCATAGATTATTAGGGTCGACGCGACGGGCGGATGTTTCAATGCGAGTAGTGAGGGCGCAGGCCTGCAGAGGTCATAGAGAATAATAAGGAGAGTGAATGAGGCGAATATAATTGATCTGTATACAAATTAGGGTGATGGTCTGTGGCGTTAAGAACTGCAAGTGTGAAATTTAGGAAAGAAGTATAGTTTGGAGGAGTAGTTTAGCTATTATAGAAAATGGGACGTAGAGAATGATGAATTCAGTTTTTTTTTTTGTTTTGTTTTTTTTTTTTCCGGAAAGTTGCATACTGGTCAGTGGTCGGGTGGGTAGGAAAATGTGAGCCGGGTAATTACAACTTATTATGTGCCCGATAGGAATATAGTCTATGACAGGATGCAATTTTATGATGTACGGTTGATTGAGGATTGGTTTCTGTTACTGTGTTTGTTCAATGGACGTGTGAGAGTATGACAGTGTTCGATTTCTATAATATGTCGCGTAGGTATTAAGATCATATTCAGTAAGTTTGTAAATTAGAAAATTCGTTGAAGAAGGAACATATCGGTCATTAGAGGGAGTCAAGTGATTAAGTGGGTAATTACTGCTTTACATCGGATAGGAAAATGACCGCAGGTGACGGGATGTGATTTTAAGCAGAAAAATCTGTTATTGATGAGTAGTGCTACAGGGACAAGTCGGATGTCCGCGATTGTTTGTAAATTTTGAGAGAGAGAGAGAGAGGAAAAAAACATTGAATATTTGAAGTAGGCGATTCACTTTCTATATACATAACAGAGTTGAGAGGATTTTAATTTAGCGAGAAAGATCGATTTAATAGGTAGAGAAAAGAGAAAACATTGCATTGGAGTGATGGAGAAAGCTTCTCAAGGCGAGGTATGTGTATGTATACAGTACGTATATCGAAAAATATACAGAGTACATTTGAAGATGAGTAGTTTGAAGAGTGAAGGAGAGGTGGTCGATGGACTAAATGTTTGGCCATCAAACAAGGATGTGTCAAGAGAAAAGCTACAAAAATTATAAATGACATCGAGGAAGAGTGGAGAGAGTTAGACGAGAAAATTCAAAGTACAGGAAACTTTTTGAACTTTTCAAAAATATTAGAAAGGAAAAAAAAAACACAGAATTTTATACCTTTTTTAAAAGAAGAGAAAAATTATCGAAAAAAGAAGAATAAGTAAATCGTCTGCAAGACGGGGAAAGCAGCTTGTATCAATATAAACTACAAAAAAATTTATACTTATAAATCTATAATATTATAAATGAAGTGCAATCGAATTGAATACCTAGATGTATACCTACATTATTATTATTTTCGCACTCAAGGACCATGTCCTGTTTCTCCATAACAGAGGGATATGTGCATATCCATATCTGTTATGGCCGTGTCTCTCATCCGCCTATGACACGGCGCACAATTCCAGTTGTATGAATTATCACTGCCTTTTGAATGTCTCGAACTTCTATTCCAGAACCCCCTAACACCTCAATACTTTTCAGTGTTGTTTTGGGCACAATTCCTATTGTTGATAGGACGACAGGGAGCGTTTTTGTCTTCATTCTCCACTGGCGTTCTATCTCCTTCGCCAGATTTACATATTTGCTGATTTTATTTTGTGCCGTCTTCTGAATATTGTTTGTATGTTGGGTACAGCAATGTCAATCAAGTACGCTATGTTGACTTTCTTATCTTTTACAACAATATCGGGCCTGTTATGCTCTATTTTGCCCTTTGTATAAAGTGTGCGGTTTCAGATCATCCTTATAAAAGAGATGTGAGAGCATCTGGCCTCTTTCGTTTATTCTTCTTATCTCATACCCTATTCTTTTATTGTTGAGCATTTTTGAAAGTGGGTCAAGAGCTAGGCAAAACCAGACTGAACTGAGAGAGTCACCTTGAAATATTCCCCGTCGGATCTTTATGTTTGGGATTGTCAATTGATTGTCTCTTTTCCCTAGGATTAGAGTTGTTTCCCATTTTGTCATTGTGTGTTCCAAAAATTTTACCAGTTTTTTATCAATCTTATAGATTTTCAGGATATCAGTAAGCCACGTATGGGGTACCGAGTCAAACGCTTTTGCGTAATCTATGAATGCGGTGTGTAAATTTCTTTTGTATACTTATATGCCTGCTTTGTGATTACTGTATCAATCACGAGTTGTTCCTTGCATCCTAAAGATCCTCTCTGGCATCCTTTCTGTTGTGTTGCGATTATTCTCTGTTCATCACAGTGAGCATTTATTTTTTGGGCGATGCAAGCGGTTATTATTATTATCTTCTTTCAACAGGGGAACTTTAAGTATGCCCATAATTATTATTATTATTATTATTATTATTATTATTATTATTATCACTACTCGTATCATCATGAAAATAATGACAATGATGGAGATTTTAGAAATTTCGATTGGTGAAGTGCTGGCGCTACCTCATTTAGATATTATCGCGAATTTTGCGACAACGCGTTTTGCGAAAATTGACTTACATGTATGTATATGCTATGCTGTATGTATAGCCCAGGTACTGACTGTATTAGCGCGGGCAGGCCGTTTAGTTGAATAGTCCTGTAATACGAGTAGGTATGATTTTGTTATCATCTCTGTCGTCCGCACATCGTCTGTATCAGTCGACGCGTGTGTTGCGATACAATTATCGCATCCCTGCACTACGTTATCATGATGCCGATTTTACGAGTTTTCCCTTTTACTATGAATTATATTACATACGAGTATGTTGGTATAGAAGCGCAATCTATACGCGTCAGCACCATTCGTAAATTGCGCAATTAACAGTTATAATAATAATTATGTATTCTTATTATATACTTACGCACGTATTCTATGAAATTTGTTTGAGCACGCCCGTGTCGTTTGAATCAATTCTGCTCGTATTCGCGAATGCAATGTCGGCGTGAAATTACCACGCCGCGCCGCTTCACGTCCCGTCAACGTGTTTGTATTTACAATAGTTGTATAATTATGCGCAAGTATGTTCGTATACATACAACACATTTCAACTATTATATATGTACAGTAGTAGTAGTAGAGATGGTGGTGGTGGTGTATTTATTGTACGAGCGAGGAGTGCAGGCAGGTTGTTTCGCTTAAAAAGATCACGAGTAGAATTTATGTCCGTATACGAGTGATAAATCATTGTCGCGAAAGCGCGAGAAAATAAATATCCTTTAAAACGCTCTTCTGATTTATAATTGAGTTGAGTGTCGAGTATGTGTGTATCTTGGTAAAATAAACATTTAAAAATTATTACGAGGCTAGTTTGACACTAATGAGAGGTAAATTATGATACGTTTCGTCAAATTTTCCCTCCGCGTATACTCGCGTTTGAGGTTCGGCCCAGCCGAAAGCGGTGCGGTGCGGTGGCAGCAGCGCGACGCGAGACGACAAACATCAGAAATAATGTTAACGGCGACGTTAAAATAGATGTGTGAAATGAAGAGATGCATTACAGATGCTTCGTCGACGCCCGCGGTGATGGCAATCGTCGCAGACAGCAATAGCAGCAGCGAAGACAGTTCATCTGCGTGGTGCGCGGTGGTGGCTGCTCTCTATTACTCGCCTCGCTGCTGCTACTGCTGCTGCTGCTGCTGCTGCTGCTACTGGCGTTTTCAATCTCGCTCTCGAACGGACCGTCGTCGCGGGGTTAGGCTGGGCAGGGCTGTAGACGCATCAGTTTGCTAGTACGGCGCCAAAAGCTATTCATAATTTTTGGAACAAATTAATTTTTCTTTTCCGCGTGTGGGTAATTTATATCTTATTTTATTAGTGTTTCTTCTTTTACGAGAAGAATGACGGGCGACATTCTTGTTATTAACTACACGATGTATATATGTGTATATTATACATATATACCCGTAAGAAACCTTTCTTTGACAATTCTAATTTACTGACTCTTCCGATAGTGGTCTTCCATTTCCCCCCTTTTTTTCTCTCTCTCTCTCTCTCTCTCTCTTTCCATTCCTTTTATTTCTTCATACGACATAAATCTGCATTCCTCTATCTCCTTTTCTTTCTTCCTTTCTTTCTTTCTCGTGCGCCCTATCTACATATTTCTCTCTCTCTCTCTCTCTCCCTCACACACACAATGTTTCTTTTCTTTTCCTCGTATTGTCTCTAAGTGTGTTAAGATGATTAGATTGTTTTTACTAGTTTGGTAGAAGTGTGTACACCCTCATGTGTGATACGAAGCACCACACCCTGTAGATATAATGAATGATGTGAAAAAAAAAAAAAAAAAAAAAACTCAACCACGTATTTGTTGGATGGAAAATATGAAGCAAATAGTCGGATCACAAAAGATGGAAAGCAGTATGTACCTACAAATACATCACAAATACGACGTATGTATTGTAGGTACCTACTCGTATACTTTTTCTCGATTGTGTATATAATGCAATTGTTGCACGTTCAACGGTAGGCTGTACGAACGATGTAACTTTTACATCATTGACTGCATGATCCTTGATTCGACGATGCCAGCCGCGCGCGTTTAGTCGAGGTCCCAAATACGGACAGACGGCAAACTAATTAGGCAACTCAATCGTCTTGTAGAACGTTCACGATATACCGCTCAACTTGTGTACACTTCATCCACTTTTCTTTTTGCCAAGACTTTCGTAAAAAAAGAAAAAAAAAAAAGAAAAAAAAAAAACTTAGTAAGTACACCAAAATTTGAAAAATACCACGTCGCGCCGAAATAAGATTAGCGCTGGTTACAGTAAGATGACATTGTAAGAGATATTGACCCGATGAAAAGGAGCGACGTTAATGAAATCACATTCTTCGACGACATATCGCACGTAAACGCGCGCGAGATTACAATGAATTGATACAGAATATCTAATTTCTTAGAAAGAAAAGATTGCAACAATCATTCTCTCTTCTTAATATCGAGTACGATCGGAATAATTCCCGAAAGAGCGAAAATGATTTTTGTACTCGCGATCTTTATTGAAGTGAGAATTCGATCATCAACGTATCTGGTATTATCTGTATAAATCCAGTATAGCGGGCACCCTGCACTGCACTACACTATGGAGGGTTTAATTCCTTCTCCTCTCTCTCTCTCTCTCTCTCTCTCTCTCTCTCTCTCTCTCTCTCTTTCTTTCTTTCTTTCTTTCTTTCTTTTTCTTCTCTTTGGTCAAGGTAACGTTTGCGTTGTCGCATCAAGTCGGCTTTGATTTGAAATTCTATGTGCCTAAATCCCTCTCTGCTCCTCGTTGAAATTCTGGAAGCAAAACTCAGTATGATATTTTTAGAGGCTTGAAATATTTTTCTTAATCTCAATTCCAAGAAATAACTACTAAAATAACATGAAAATATCACTGAACATGAAAATATTCTTCGACTATCTACTTACTCTTATTTTACCGACTTTTAGTCAGGTATTGCTCCCGACACAGTTGGGGCAGAAAAGTCCGGGAATGAATTTTCTCGACGTTTTAGATGTCTTAGATCACTGTGAGACTAATAAAAAATTTCAGGTTTTCTTATATATATAGCCATATTTATATATAACGCTATTTTTATCAGCTCAACTCCTCCAAAACTGATGAGTGGATTTTTTTCAAACTTGTTCAGAATGTAGTCATGTAGCTGAAGTTGTGTACCTGATTTTTTCTTGGAGATCGGTTGTTTATTTAAGCCATTCTCAATTTTCCCTCAAATTTGTAATTGCTAATGCTCGGTTACTATCCAACCAATTGTATTCATAATATGACTGCATGATGCTGCAATGTATTCAACGTAGTTGAGGAGAAATTTTGGGGTCATTTGGATAAATCGTTTTTAAGTAATCCTCGAAATAATGAAATTGAGTCGAGAGCTCTCTCAATTGTATTGTATAAGAAGCCATGAGAGGTCATGAGCCCTATTACGAGTATGTATGCATAGCATTTACTGGCTGGCTAAATTCCCCCATAAACCACCGTACATAGGATGTAGAAATTAAAACTTTCAAAATGCATTTTCAAAGTGATTGGTGGATCTGAAACGTAGCCACGTATATATTTTATTATTATACATAGTGATTTCTAGAGTGGGGAAGGAAGTGAAAATTCTAAATGAAAAGTCGGTAATGTTTACGCTGCTGCGTAAGCATTTTTTTGTATTATTTTTTTGATATTGTAATATTTCACGAAATTGTGATTTTCGAACAAATAATGAGGTGAACCCAAGAAAGTATCAACGATATAACATTGAAATACGTATTTCTAAAGTAGGTACAATATTATTTTATCAATTCGATATTACTGTATTTTGTGACTTCGTGCAAAGAGAAAAGAGGACAAGAAAGACGAGAAAAAACATTCTATACTATACGTACACACTAGGACCGGCTCATTTGGAACTACTTTGTACTAGATTCACAAAATTATGGATTCCTTGTACGCGTGGAGGTCGATTGTAATGAAATTCGTTTTAAGTATGACACGGGCTCGCCTTTCTGGGAACTATTTCAGTTTATTTTTGCTTGATCAAAATTTCTGATCTTAGTTTCCATTGTTTGACTACGCCATGACCGTACTTTAATATTACAACTTCTGGTCAACTTTCCGGCTGTCTTTTGTGATCAGCATAATATTATTGAACTATTTTAAATCAATTACTTTCAAATATTGTGTTTATCTCTTATTTCTAATGATATAAATACAACTCACCCTTCCACACAGAAGAGTATCAACGGGTAAGTAAGATCCGTTGAAAAAACGTATTAGGCGAAAATCAGGCGCGGGAAGTTCCGCACAGAAGTACGAGTAAGTACATATTACATGCTAGTGCGCATGGAGAACGTAGGTACGTATCAAGCGGGAACGTCTTAAATTATTTTTGATGTATTTCGGTGGACTGCAACATTTTAATTCTTTCAACATTTGAAACATCATTATTTTCAAGTGCAACATATTTATACATTTTTTGGCGTCTGGACTATGTACACAAAAATTGTCGTTCACATCCTTGAACCTGACGTGGACAGTTAGTTTGGCGTTCATATGTGTGAGAATTGTCGTGCATCCCGTAGCTTCAGTTGTTCAATGACCAGTCATTGACGTTAGTTTTGCTGGCGTGCAAGATATTTCAACCCAATAAGTAGAGTTCGGATTTTCGTGCAGTAATAATCGCTCAAACGTGCAATTAAAATCCAAAAAAATGCAATAAAAACGTGCAGCAAAAATCGAAAACGTGCAATAAAAACTTAAAAACGTGCAAAATAATTTTAAAATCAGACTGAATAAAAATGAGTTTTTACAATAAAGTCTGGGCATTAAAGCTATAAAAATAACCATTCTTTCTGGGTTACTATCCAGAAACTGAAAACGGTGACAACTGTCGCTCAAAATCAGTCGAAACGCAGGGAAAAAGAACGCTCCATATTAAAACGGAAGTCAAGGTCCCGGATCCATATTCCTTGGGATATTTTCCTCATTCAATTCTTGTAAGAATCGCTACTGACTCAGTTTTACAATTTCAGTTGACGTCGGAGAAGATATCCAGCTGTTCCGTCAATGACAAATTTCTTCCTTCCAATTTGTTTTTCATTGTGACTGGTAAAAATTTGGCCCAAGTTTTTGTGAATGCTAGCCCCTTGACAATGGTAGATCTCGACGTAACAGAATCAAGTTTTTTGATATACTAGCGTCGTCTTCCGCAGCCTTTCCACAACCTCCTTGAACTGTGCATGAATTTGTCGCCGTAAAATAGTGCTGCCTCCAACCAAGTTCCCCAGCGAACTAAAACAGGATTGGGAGGCAACGGTCTTTCCATAACTTCTCGATAGACCTAAACATGAGCTGGAGCCTTGAGAAAAACTTTCTTCCCACTTACATTCATATCCTGAAGAAGAAACACTTGTAATTTAATTCAAAACGTCGAAGATTTTGTTCAATTTGTTTGCACTGTCCGTACAATTTTTTTTGGGATTATTACGATTCGTCGTCGTCCGATTAAACTTTTCTTCTATACTTTTTCATCTGTTCAATTCGATAAATTGGGGCATATGTGTTGGAAAAATACTGAAAAATATCGAATCCGTCCAGAAACGCTAAACGCGCAAAAATGTGCAATATGAAATTTCATAGGGGTCCTATATTACATGCATGAATCGTCCACATTTTCAATCAGATTTAAGCCACCACTCACCAAAAAAAAAAAAAAAGATGCAGTATCATGGAATTTCTAACTTTACGTCCCAACTATACATATCTTTGGTAGCATCAGGAGATTTAAATATTTTAACTAGACGAGCTTTCCTTGACCCTGGAGAAAGAAGAGACCTACCAGCAGTCTCTGGCCTAGTGTAGCGTTCGCTCTAATTAAGACGATGTAGACACCACTTTTCATCATTTACGGGAGTAGAATCCTTTACTCGCGAGATAGCCTACGGAGACCCTGAATAACCGCGTAAGAAAAGCAAAGAGCGGGGGGTGCGGCGCGGCGCGGTAGCCTATATGCGACGAAGAACGCGGCGAGATATCTTCTTGGACGATAGGTTTCCAATGAATGGGTACTTCCAGCCACCGGAGTGGACTTCGACTGTACTTCGTACTCCGGTGGTGGTGGATTTCACGCAGGTAATGATTTATCGGAATACGCTTTCTGATGTGTACGCAACAAACGCTCCTACGTACTGTATAATGTGTTTGTGTAATTATACGACGACGACGACGCAACGCATGGCTTTATGCGTACGCGTCTCAATTTCCAAAGTTGATCGCAACATTTTGTGATGAGATTTTTCTAAAATTCTTCCCTCGAATAACGCAATCTCCATTCGAATACACATTTTTATCAGTTCAAAAGCTGTCTAACGCTTCTTTTTTATGTAATCGTATACGCACATCAGAAATGTAGGGTAGTCTTGTCGAGTACAACAGGACATCAGCAACAGCAACAGCAGCAGCAGCAGCAGTCACGTCTGTACGTATACGTTCGCCGTGGCGCCTTATCGACGAAGAATATTTTTCATGCAAAAATTTTTTCGTGAACAAGTGCTTTCATGGCAAGATATAGCTACTGCAATCTTTCCTCAAACAATTAAGGTATCGTGTACGTATTATACTATATATGTATACTAATATTGTGCATTTTAAGATCCATTATTACAGCTGTATTCAGTTAAAAACCTATACTGACTGTACAGCAGTGACATCTTCATCACACCGTCGCGTCATGTCACACGGTACGCATGCATCGACAATTAATTTATTGGTTAAAGGGGAGGGGGAGAGGATTCAAAAGAATTCGCAGAATATTGAAGTGTGCGTATTCAGTGCAGGATATAATCGCGACGCGATGCTTATCAACGCGAGTAAGCTTTCGATACTTGGAATTCTTTTTTGGTACCTACGCTATTTATGATGACGATATAGAGAGCGGCGGCGGCGGTGGCGGAGCGGGAAAATTTTATAATTCTACAACTTGTATAAAGTGAAGTGCAAGCGCGCTTAAATACGTATCGTGTACTTTCATGGTGCGATAAACCGCGCGCAATATACATTGTAAACGCGTATGTGTCCTACAAATTCTGTAACCATGTAAGCTTTCTTTTGTCGTTTGAGAAAGAAGTGGAAAAGCAGTCGACCGTTACATACTGCACTGTATCGGTATTGTACATGAAAAAGCACTCGTAAACATTCACTTGCCGGAATTTATCTTCTTTCTTTTCCATTCCATTCCATTCGCATAATATAGGTACCTATGGTACACACCGTCGTATACTACCTACGAGTACGGTACATATAAACTAATACACGTTCTTCTCCTGTCGGCGGCGAGCGAACGACAATTTGACGACATGTCGCGGGCACCGTGTCTCGTTTCGTGTAAATCTCCTAATTTTCATTCAAGTTATAGGTATGTACACAATACATATACATACACATTGAGGCTAAGTAGTCTTTGTAATAATTGATACATGTACGCGTTGTACGTAGGTACGTAAAAACGTTTCATCGTAAATGAATACTTTTTCTCGTTTTTGTGCTGCTGATGATGGGAATACTTATATAGGCTTCCACTTTCCGTATCCGGTCTCGACGGAATCGCGGTGGCTGGCTCATGAATGCCTAGTTCGCTGTAAAAATCTCCAATTCTTTGATTCCAACAATTTAATTCATTTTTACATACCGTACCCCCTCATACAACTATACAGTAGGTATAGCCTACGGCAGTATCAGTATGTACTGTACATGTATACGGTATAATGTTGTGAAACTTTCACGTTGACCGCGTGAGAGGCGAGCTTTGAAGAAGCGACCACAACGTCCGCTGGTTCGAGCCGCACCTCTGACTCGCATAACCGACTGATCACTGCTAAAGTCCACTAGTTTTGGACGAAACTTTGTGTATTAATAAAAATCTGTGCGGGAATAGTATATTTCATGCCAAGGAGCGAAAGCGACGGTTTGAATGACAAGTTCGATGCGTTGCGAAGCGAGGCGGAGCCGAGCAAAGCAAGCCGAACGAGTCATTCGAGTCACTTGCTCCTTGTCTTGGAAGATGTTTTTTATAACGAACACTGCGAAGCGCTGTCAGCGTGCTGTTTTCAAGGAGGAGATGCGTTCGTTTCGCAGCTACAGGACAGAAAAGTAAGTCTAGCGGCATGAAAAGTAAATCTAGAGGAAAGAAAAGTAAAACAGTACAACACGTTTGCAAACGTACGCTTTCGCTCCTGAAAACAGCACGCTGAAAGCGCATTTTCGCAGTGTGTGTTATAAAAGAAGCCTTTGTTTTCTAATGTGTATATGTTACCGGCAGTTCATAAACAACCTATAGGCAGTTCATGATGTGCCGCCAGTTTGTTAATTGCGATCTCTTTTATTTATGAACTACCTAGGCCGTTTATAAGATGCCTAGCCGACAGTTCATAAATTACCTAGGCATTGGAAGATAACCAAAAAATATCTGAAAGAAATACAGTAAAAAACACATCCATCTATTTTAAATAGGAATTTTGGCACATAACCACATATACTTCTTACATCCAAGTATTTTTTGTCATAAAAATAATTGAAAATGCCGAATGAAAATACAGTATAGTTTCACCTTTGAACGTAGCTTCATTCTTTTTACCTGCTTCAAGAGAGAATAGTTTGCGCCTTCTCTCTCCCTCATGATTGCATCGCTTTTTCTCTTCAATGACTGAATGGAAATTTCAGAATCTTCTTCACTGGGCTCATCTCGAGTTGCCACACATTTTTTTTTTTTTTTTTTTTTTGAAGAACTAGGGTTTCATTGTCATTATTTGCGTCGTCATTACTTGCGTCATTACTTGCGCAGTCTTCTTGAGTCTCGGTAGACACCTCTTTCAATTCTGCCATTGCTTTCTCTAAATCCTCTTCCTCTTCCGCCTCTCATCTCGCCCAGATTTTTAGATTTTTTGTGGCAAACTTGTACTTTTGAGGCCTATCTTACCCGGTGCCCTAAACATAGCTTCATAAAGGCTTCGTTGTATGCTACTGTGGAATGCCCTGTCTCATATGTTGAACAAAGCGGAGCCCCTCACTCCATTTGCTGGTTCTCTGATCGTGCATCCATGTGAATAACATCTCCTCTGTATCTCTATTAGCTCTCTCGACACTACCCTGCAATTAGTCTGTCGAAGTTTTCCATAGATAAAGGTTCAAGTCAGGCCACATTGAACAAAGACTACAAATGACTGAGTAAAATTCTCTCCCGTTATCAGATTGGATCAGGGCAGGGCTTTGTACAATGCAATTGTGGAAAAAAATGCCCAACCAATCGTTATCTTTGTTTGAAAAAAAAAACAAAAAAAAAACTCTGTAATATGGGTTGGAAATAAATGCACTCCAAATAAGAACGTACGGTGTACACATCAAAGTAGGTTTTAAAAGCAGCGAAAAGAAAAAATGCACATCATTTAATTGATATCCCGTCAGGTTAGGAAATTCACTACAAAAATTAAATTATTGCTACAGAAAAATACATTAGAACTGAACAGCTTATAATTCTGTTCACATCAAAATAAGTATGAAAGAAGCAATAGATAGGTAAGTAAGTACCTATTTTGTCACCGCTGGCCTGTCACGACGACGTCAAATGAAAATATTTCCCCATTTGAAAAATGCATACAACGCTTACTGAACAATGAGGGCCTTTGCAGATTTCTTTGACCTACCTCGAGTATGGTTTCTTCCCAAAGGAATTACTTTAGCGGCATCGGAAGGAGAAACTAATTTCAATCTCAATTTCATACCCAGAACGTGTTTGCAAGTTCTACATTTGGAAAAGTATGGACAGGTAGACGTGGACTCGAACGAAGCATTCCTAAAAATTTTGGTCGTCCAAATTTCTTGATTTTTGAAACCATCAAACGTGGACCAATTATCTTCTTCGGTTTGGAACGCATCTAATATTTCTGTCGTTATCTCAGGAGCGCCGGTACAACTTGTGTAGTACACCTCGTATAACCACCAAATGCTTGTTGAAGTATAGTTTTATTTTGCATAGCCCAGTGCAGTGGTAACCTCTAGTTCATTCCTAGAGTGATACCGTACGTACTTATCGTAGAAGCAAATTTGATGCAACTGGGAGATGCCGGCTCACGTTTTGCCGATCACTTATGAACAAGCTCGCTTATCCTAACCTTGACCAAAAATTGCCCCGCGGGCAGCCTTTCTCGTAGACTGTGATGCTCACGCTCAATGACAGCATTCGTTCCTTCAATACCATTATTTGTAGATGGGTAGCCGGGTACCGCCCCCTCGTACCATCCATCATACTTGTCCAACCACCGCTTCTTGAAGTACTGATGCAGAAAATCTTTGATACAAAAGTCTTTCTTAGTGCTCCACTTTTTCAAAAATAATTGCGCTTCTTTCTTGAAAGTTTCTTCATCTTGACTACTTTGTAACGCATGCAAATCAACTTTGATGTGACCCCCAACCCCATTCTTCGTGAACATTTTGAGGTACTTTTCAAGATTATGCAAAACATGAGAGTAGCACATTAACCTTATGACTGGCGATCCGAAGACTTGCCAATTGCTGCTTCAACAACAGTAAATGGTGTGCACAAGTTGATGTTCGTTTTCCTATTATTTGATGCTTCTGTGTGCTAAATTGTACGAAAAAATGCTGACGTGTAAACGTTCTAACCTCACGTGCCAAATATCTGTACTGTGATAAACCAGTTTTCGCATAAAATCTAGATAGGTCAATTATGATGGTGTAATATTTATAGGAGGGAAATGGGAACGTGAGATGAATTGATAGACGGGATGCTGTCTTCGTTCTTTGAAACGTGATGCCTTGACACTCACTCAGATGTAGGGAAGGGGGGAAGGGGACCTTTACTTTTTTTTCTTTTTTTTTTAGGTTATTCTCTTCGGGTTTTGGTCAGGAGTGTGGAAGAATATTTCTTATCTCCTTTGCCTCTAATTGATACCTCTCGTCAATTTGTCGGAATTTTATTTGGATTTTTTGTCTCAAGATTACCGAGAAATCTATTGCAACCCTGTCTTTTCTAACTGCGCCTTGCTTGGTGGCAATCGTGTAAGGGAGTTTTGGCCTGTCCGTATTGAGGCAGGTTCACCCTGAGGATTGGAGTAAGGTTACCACGCCCTGTCCTGGAATGTTGAAGTCCTAAAAGGGACTGTGAGTATGAAGAACTCCGATCTTCGTAGTTTTCTTTTTTTTTTTTTTTTTTGATTCTAGAATTTAGGAAACATTTTCTCATCCTTCAGCAAAGTGGAAGCAGTTAAATTTAGACTGGTGGTATATCGATGGTCCTTGGATCACGACAGTACCCAATGCGAAATGCCATGGGGGCAGTAGTTGCAATAATAGCCTAAGTAAAACTATTCTGTATTTTTATTCGGCATTTTTAATTATTTTTATGACAAAAATACGAGTTGCATGTGAGAAGTATGTGCCGAAGTTCCTATTTAAAATAGATGGATGTGTTTTTACTGTATTTGTTTCAGAAATTTTTTGGTTGTCTTCCAATGCCTAGGTAATGTATGAACTGTCGGCTAGGCATCTTATAAACGGCCTAGGTAGTTCATAAATAGAAGAGATCGCAATTAACACACTGGAGGCAGATCATGAACTGCCTATAGGTTGTTTATGAACTGCCGGAATTCACAAACTGCCGGTAACATACACAATTATAGAATTATACGTATGTGTACTCTCGTTGTATGGGGAGAAAGGATGAGAATTCATGATTTATACACGCATGGAACTACGTATCAATATTGTATCGTGTTCTTCTGTTGTACTCGGTGATGCCTTTGGGAGAACTCTTCAGTGCAGTGTGAAATTATATGGGGTGAACGTATTTGATGAGGAGAAAGAAGATTGACGTAGAGGAGAGTGCTGGAAGATGTACGAGTGGACGGTATTTGAATTTTTTATCGCGTTTGTACTGTCATTTTAAAGCTGAGAAAAAAAAAGTGATAAATTTCTTGGCGTATCTAGCCAAAAATATAGAGTTCATATTTCATAATTATTTTTTAAAAATTTTGCCCAATCTGATATGTTGTGGATTATGTGAGACAAAAATATCTGAAGTGTCTTCTATGACATAGGTATGTCTAATTTAGAATATTTTGGGCTAAGGCTTTAGGGCGGCACACTCGCTTGGTCTAATATGAGTCTACTTTTGATTATTTTAGGATAATGAATAACTTTAGGGGGGCCCACTCGCTCGCTCGTTCGCCCCGCTTCTTGGCCTAGTATAAGTCTACTTTGGAACATTTTAGGCTAATGAGTTTAGGGGGGCTCACTCGTATAAGTCTACTTCTTAGTCTCCGTTTTAGTATATAATGATGGCTTTAGCCTTGAGATTTGTTAGTATGTGGTAGGCATAGTTACCCCAGCATTCCTAGTAAGTTTGGTATATGTACATTAGGCCTGTACATATAGGGTGAGGCAGAATGATGTTGCCAGTTGAATGAGAGTTTGGCCTAAATCTGTCGTAGCGCGAAAACGGGAAACGTTTGACGTATAGGTACTCGTAGTTCAAATGTATACAAAATTTTTGTCTCAATTTTATCTATAACACTAGGTACTGAACAATAAAAATTTTTTTAGAGAATACCATGATTCTTGAAGTTCTTTTCGCGCTGGATTCAGCGCCGTGTTCCGTTTTTCGAACCGAGATCAAGTTTTTCTCGTAATCTTCTCCTTTAATTGCCGCGGATCATCGCGGAGCGCATCAACGGTAGCAGTATCCAAACACCACGCGCGTCTCGTTCCGCGACGATATGCAGCCAATTTCTCACGATTAAAGAAGAAGATTACGAGAAAACTTGAGCTCGGTTCGAAAAACGGAAAACGGCGTTGAATTCAGCGTGAAAAGAACTTCAAGAATTATCTATTCTCACACTTTTGGAACAGAGAAAAAATTTTTAATTGTTCAGTAGTGTAATTTGAGCCATAGCCGAAGCTTCTGCGACTTTTCTGAGCCGAGTTATGGACCAAACTGTGCCGAAATTTTGCTGCAGCGGTTTCCAAAATGGTTAATTATCAAGAAAAAATGTTTTTGGAATGAGAAATTGCGAGATCTCTTATATTTTTTTCTCGCATCTGCAATGAAATTTCTCGCTGACTCCGGGAAAAAAAAAAAAAAAAAAAAAAAAAAGTACAATAACTCGACGAAGCATCAAATTGACTGAATGGGCCCAAGGAGGATAAGAATCTTTTAGAATTGAAAATGCGGTCATTTTTCACATTTTCCTCGAATCCGCGATGAAATTTGAGCTGAGTCCGAAAAATACGGTGAAATTACTGAACGAAGCCCCGAGATGACTGAATAGGCCCAAGGAGAGTCTGAATTTCCCGAAATTGGAAATGCGATCAGTTTCATCATTTTTCTTGAAGCCCGGATGAAATTTTGCGCCGAGACCGAAAACAATGGTGGAATGACTCGACGAATCACCGAAATGATCAAATGTGCTCAATGAGGGTAATTTACTGCTGGGAAAGAAATTCAATCTCGGCTAAAGAAAGGTAAAAATTTCTTCAACATGAAAATTGGGGTGATTCTTGAATCCGCGAGTGCGAGTGTACGACAGAAAGCGAGCTCCTCCGTAACTTTTGCCTTGCGGCGGGGCGTGAACCAACGGGTAATTCTGCAAATTTGCTCTCCTTCATCAAAGACCGCAACTTGTTCAATATTTCACCGCGGGTGTACAACCGAGTGCGTGCTTCTCGGTGTCTTTCATTCTAGTGGCCGACGTGCCGCAAATTTCTGCACTTTCGCCCTCTTTTATCAATTACAGGACCGCCTCCTTTAATCTCTCACCGTTAATCTACAACCAAATGTTAGCTCGTATCTATTTTGACACTTCATAAAATCATTTCGTTATGCTAATTATTTTCGAACTGAGCGCAAAATTTCACCAAAGTATATTGTACAGAGGTGGCTCAGTGGCGGAGCGGTACGAACGCGGCCGCGTAACCCAAAGGTCCGCGGTTCGATACCGCAGCTTCGAGCAAGCGTTAACAGTAACAAGTTATCTCTCGAACAATCACTTCAAACATCATGTTATCTGTTAACGTCACTGAGCCGATCAACCTGTATCAGCAACGAGTCGGTTAATCTAGAAGTAGGGATAACCGGCGGTATCTAAACGCTCGAACAGGCCGGTGCAGTAGACGGGAAGCTGTGGATCTGGTTCAGCGTCGTAGGAAGACGCGGTTAATCGGCTAAACCAGCAACCCCTATCTCGCACACATGCGAAGAAAAAAATTAATAAGAGAACGAACGTGTACATAATATAATAATAACGCGTCATTTCGTCACCTTCCCAAGCCGGACTAGGACACCTTGGGAAGCAAAGTCCTCATACCGCACCACAAAAATTCACAAATTGTGAGTGGTTGCGAGGCCGTTGGCCAAAATTGGCGTAAGTGTGGCTGTTATTATTATTATATATTGTACAGAGTTTCGAAGGTCACGCAATTTCTTTATCAGGGAGGATTTTGACCTTTTTTTTTGGGGGGGGGGCTGTAAATCCATTCCGAAGCTTTGTAGGGTCATTGGAGAGTGATTTTTTCGAAGTTTTCAAAAATTTTCAGTCTATTATTTATTTATTTATTTATTTATTTATTATTATTATTTTTTTTTGGGGGGGGGGGGAGGAGGGGCGGTACTCGCAATTTTTCGGTAGTGTATAAGGTGTCAGAAAAGTTATGGAACATGTCAAAAGGTGCACCGGACATGTGCACATGAAATGCGATCATACATGAACGAGTTGAGTATTTATAGCTTCTAACTCATTCTTCTATGTCATTCTTCCTTCTCCCAATGAAAATGTTGATTCTATCAATTCATTTATGGTTCCTTCATTGGTTGGACTCAAATAATATACATTGATTATATTATTAATTTTTTCATGGATTTGTAACTACGAAAATATTGTATCTTGAGCATTAGGTACTTCGATGAACGAGCTTATTAATTTCTGCAATTCAGGTATACGTTCGTCACCTTCGTCGTTTATTTGTATTCTCTTACAAATACATATAACATATACTGTATATAGACAGATTTCCCGTGACGACATAATTGCGAACGAACGACACAATACCGACTAAAAACAAACCTCCCTGCTGTAGCTGTCTCCTTGCAAAATGTAAACGAGCTTTCACTGTATACCTACTAATTCAATAATATTTCAAAAATGAACGATATTATGTTGATGACGTGGCGTCTTGTTTCATAAAATACAAACACTCTTTTTAGGGTCGGCGCGCGGCCCAAAGGCCGACTGTATTGCAATCACTGTTTTCTTTTCTTCTTTGTCCTCTCAGTGAAGACGCTGACGTCACACGGTCAAACAAGCTGTATGCTGTTTAATCTTGTGTCTTTGACTATTTTTATTTTGCGTAATTGTGTTTGATTCATCATTTGATGGTGCGGCGTCTTTGAAATGATATATTTACGCGAAGGAAATGAAACAATTATTGAGGAATGAGGCGGGAACGCGACAACGTAAAAAGTGTTTGTAACGTTTGCGTATTAAGTAATAAATTTGATTGAATGTTCAAATTGTAAATTCATTTTCTATCGATGGATAACTGCTCATAAAGTTTTGGTAGGTACACCTTCTAGGTGGTCCGCTTTATTACAGAATAGAAGAAAAGTGATAAGAGATGAATTCTTGAAATCGGTCCGAACAATTTGAATGAAAGTAGAGTATTGAGGCGGTATAGCGGAATAAATAAGTGATTGTTGAGTTATTGTGTTTTAAAGATATTGGTATTGAGCTACAATGATTGTATTTAGTGTTACAGCGCAAGTGCATGTTTTCATTTTAGTTTCTCTAATCAGAGTTCACACAGTTCTCCTATTTGACAGATTGTGAAATAGAAGATGATGATTTCGACACTGAACATGGATTGTATGTAGCCTAAATGGTTGAGTATGGCTAGCCTAAGCCAAATGAGATTTTCGTTGTCAAACAAGCTACCTAATGTTTGATGATCGTATCTAGATAGGATATGATTATTTTTGTAGGTATATATGAAAACAGACGAGAAAGACAAATGTGGGAAGTTAATTATAGTTACGTGCCTTGTGCTGAGAGTTTTTGTCTAGAAATAAGTGAATCATAGCTCGTTCCTTTGATGAAAATGTTGAAGTACCTAGATTTCGGAAGGGTGTAATATTAGCGTCGAGGACATCTAGTTGCTATCGATAGTCCTTACTTGAGGTTATTCCAAATCAACGAAATTATTTATTAATATTGTTGGATGTTGTTTCTTTTCATCAAATTGAACAAAAGTGACAAGAGCAATTCTTGATCGATTGGTGAGAGCTATAATGAATGATTGTTGAGTAGGTATCCTGAATTAAACTTGAAGTCGGTACTGAGCTTTCTCATATTTGACGGAAATTGATAAGTAGAAAATATTTAGGCATGATATCAGTACTCTTATATCCTATCCTATATATATATATCCTATCCTATCCTATCCTATCCTATCCTATCCTATCCTATCCTATCCTATCCTATCCTATCCTATATTAGAAAGCACATCTGCAAATTTTTCGTCCAAGTAACCTCCTCCCCTAATGTATCGATTTAGTTGAAATTTCGTATATAACATTGTCAGATCTCCGAAATCAACCTTTTTGAAAAAAATTTAGAAAATCATTGTTGGGAAACATGTAATAAAGCTTTAAAGTTAAGCGTATATTGGCTGCTATCTCATCCCTATTCCTGTACATATGTTTATTGATGCGAATATAAAGTTTTATTTCAACGTTCACAATGCTAAGCAAGAGGAGAAATTTTAAAAACCGGCCGAGTATTTCTGACAGGGAACACGTTGAGTTGTATTCACTAATTTCCGTGTAAAAATGACTTTTGTACGGAGCTACTTTTACGATTTTTTGACCGAGCTAAAAATAAACTTATAGGTGAAGAGATGAGAAGGTCTACGGAGTAAATTTTCGTGTTGTAATCTGGGTAGAGTTACAAAGTTGAGAGTTAAGGGTGAGAGATATGGAAAAGATTGGGTTTGGCAAAGTAGTTTAAGCTCATTGTGAGATATGTTATTTCATTTCTAGAGTATAGACAAGCTGGCGTTGAGTATTTCTACGAGTGCCGAGCGAGTTGCTGGATGAAATCGGTGTGCCTTAATACCGGCAGCAAGAGCGCATGCGCAAGAGTTATATAGAGTATGCACGAGTGAATTATTCGGTTAATATCAACATTCATTCAAATTGAAGTGATGGTTTGTGGAATTGTGGGTCAGAGATTCAGAAAAGTTTCGGTTTGGTGAAATAGTTCAGGCTTTTTGTGAGACGCGCTATTACAATTTCAGAGTACATACGACTTAGCAGATGACGACTTGAGAAGTTTTTGTTATTTTACATATACTGCAAAGTAAAAGGAAGAGAGTCGTGTGTACAAAGAAGAGGTGAGTAAGTGCTGGAAGGATTATGAAGTTCCACGAATATGAATTATTCTTAAATATGAAGACAAGTCAATCGTTGTTGGTGGTTGATTGAGGGATGATCACAGTGTATTTATAGCGGGGGTTGAGGATAATTAGTTGACGCGTATGACCAGTTGTGTGGTGGGAGAGAATGATTTCTTTATGACGCTTACACAAGTCGAAGGGACTGCTTCACTTACGATTCCTCTTAGTTTGTTTGAATGTTTATTTTTCCGGGCTCTATGTTCAGGGAAGTTGTTGTGATCCGGATTCACAGGACGTAGACAGATGTATAATTAACGGATGATAGAGATTGAAGGAATAAATGAATGCCCTGATTTGGGAGATTAGTTGAATAAGAGTCGTGTCGAAATTTGAGCGAAAGGTTAAGCGAGGGAGCTAAGAAATACAGGCGTATAAGGCCTATCCTACAATTTTTTCAATCAATGACTGATTATCATTTCTTGGATCAAGTAAGCGTTGCCTGTTTCGAGTCCAGACTAGATCCGTCGGTAAAGTAGGGCTGGTGGGTCATAAAATTGGTGTAGAGACAATGTTTATAATGAGTTGTCGGTATACAGTGTTGTGATCTTGCATATTATTAGCTAGATCGAGTCGGACATCTGGGGGAGGCTATGGAGAAGTGGATGATAAGATAAGGGGTAGATGGTTCAATTCGAGATGTTTTTAAATAGTTCAGATTCAAGAGAGAGGAGGAGAGAATTGAGTCGGCAGAGTGCGGGTGCGTAGATTGCAGGAAGATGCGTGAATTGAGCTGCATGGATGCAAAAAAATCAATAGTAAGAGTTAGGAAGCGGCGTTTGAGGGAGGGAGGTTTCAACTCCAGCGCAGAGGCTGAGAGTGGGTCTAGAACGTTGTAGCCGAGGCCTTGATTTATTGACCAGCAAGAAAGAGTTAGTGAGCGACGGTATATGTGGGTGAGTGCGGAAGTGCTTGATTTTTGTAGACCCAGTGAGTTAGGAAAGTTTTTCATGACGTTATACCAATCAGAGAACATACAGACTAATCGTTGAGGATGGAAGAAAGTTTTAACGTGCTTGAGAGAAAGGAGCCCAGAGATCAGAGAATAGATGGTATAATAATTGAGAAAGAGTAGTTGTACAAGTACAGGGGGATCGTGGAACTTTTCGAAATTACGGGCTTGGGCTAAGCACATATAAGGGTTAGATTTGTTCTTCACGGTGTCGATTGTGATTGGAAGATGACCACTCATGAAGAAATAAAATTAGGAAACAAAATTTCTTCTGAGTTGAGTATTATCATATGTGGCGTTTTTGGAGTAATTTGAAGTTTTCATAGATATTAATTAGGGTCGACGGATGTTTCGATGCAGGTAATGAGGGTACAAAGGTCATAGAGTACGATCAGGAGAGTGAGTTAGGCGGTTAAAACCGAGCTCTATACAAATTAGGGTGATGGTCTGTGGCGTTAAGAATTGCAGGTGACAAATTCAGAGAAGAAATAGTTAGGAGGAGTGGTTCAAGTTTATCAATTATGGGGCGTATTATTTTACTTTGGGTATCATTCATATAAATATTAGAATCTTTCGAGGTCATGGATGAGTGAGAAGGAAAATCGAAGAATTTTGCAAGGACGTGGGAAGCTAGAATGACAGACTTCAAAGAAACGCTAGCCATATCTCTTCCCTTACATAAAAAGAAAATATCCGAACATTCACCAACACATCGAGAAGGAGTTGTTGGATATAGATGAGGAGATTGGGATATTAGAAGAAAAGAAATACCGACTGATTCTCCAAATTCAAAGTTTAAAAAATGGGTAGTTATAAGTATGTTCAATGTGTGATTATTGAAATAAAAATTGATTTTTTGTCCTCGACGTCATAGAATATTGAATGAGCGACGAAGTCGCGGGTTTTTCAGCTTGTAAGTGAATAAAGTGGAATAGGTTCAAGCCGACTCCTGCTAATACGTCGCCTGCGACATAGTTTGTATATCAAGAACACCCATCATTAACAACATACATCGTTTAATTATGAAATACTTCAGTTTTTATTAGCGCGCTATACGTTATCCTTATGGAAAAGCAGCTGGGAGGCCTACTTTTCGTCGCGTCGACATTGAACAAAATCGTTGTCGTTCATTCGCACTGAATTGTGCGTATCACCCGCAAATCAGTCTATTCCGTTATTGTTATTAATCAGATATTATCATTGACGCAGCATTTTTTAAAATTATAGCGGTCAGAAACTTTTTAGTTTGTCACTTATGTAATACGTGCACGCATCTTTTTGAGCGTTGCGTTTGTCGTGACTTCCTCCTGATTTGTACTTGGCGCGTAGGTAGTAACAGCTGAATTTCATTCACAGGAACAGGTACCTACGTAAAAACGAAAATATATTGTGATCCGAAATGAAATACTGTACTTACTATACGGTATAATAGACGCAGTCTGAAGCTGTTTTTACCGTACGATTACCAAGAACGAAACGCTGCCGCCACCGCCGCGCATCTCGAAAGCGCAATCTTTTGATTTTTGATCGGGAAACTGCCTTTTCGCCGCGATAAGACTTTCCTTCTCCCTGATGATTTTTCTCATTTTGTCGAACGAGATTGTTAACGTCGCGGGACTCGGAAGCGAGGGTGCAGTAGATGCCGCGCCGTGCATATAGCGAGCTTAAAATAATCGACGAATATGATGTGTTGAAAGATGAGCGGAGAAACTCAACATTATAATATTTGTATGTATACGTAACTGTATAAACGAGTAAATGTGCGCTGAAAAGAAGAAGAAGAAGAAGAAGAAGAAGAAAATGAATTAGAAAGAATTCAAATAAATAATAATGTGCGTATGTGCTCTCTCAGTCTGACTGACTATTTGAAAATGAACGACAGCCAAGGAATTTTGTGAATGCTATCAATCAGTAGTTACGGCGGCGGGTTGTGGCAACCAACGCGAATGACTGATTCTGCTGAATTTACTAGAACTAAAAATATTTGTGTGTGTGTGTGTGTATGTGCGTGTGCGTTTACGCGCGAGAAGTCTGCTCTCAGATTTTCGAGAAAAAAAAAATTGAAATTATTATATTATTTTGTTAATTAATAATATCATATGTAGGTAGGTATTATTATTACTTACATTGCCATCCGCACCTCTCATTTTCACATAGCCCCATACATAATGTATTATAGCGATAGTTTGCAGTGCGTACCTCCCACGAATGAGAGAATGGTATTGCTTTAACTACGTATAAGTTTTATAAATGTCTTTCGTTGTGTACGTTTTCTTCTTGAAGGCAATTTCATTTTGCTCGAACCTCATTCATTCGAAAATCTTGAGATTCTAATCACTGTGGCCAATATATACGATGATGGGAACCAACCAAACTGGTCAGAGAGTAATAATATTACTTACCTATATAAAAATGATAAGGAAAAGAAAGACCGTAAAGAAGTGTATAATTAAAGGATGAAGAATGATGTATCGAAGAACGGTAGCAGAAGTTTGTATTGCATTGTAGATCTAGTTCGCGCAGGTATTTCTCAATTAATTAATTTTGGGACTGGGTGCGTTGCATCTGCGCTAGTTTTGTACTCGTACGTGTATAAAATTTACAAACTTTACCAAAATGTGTACCAGTATATTGTTATAACTTATAAGGGGGTATAGGCTATGCTAGTACCGTACCAATACGAACATTATTACCCTGTTTTCATCAAAGCTGATATTGGTAGAATATACTAACTCGAGTGAGTTTCGAGTGAGTAAAACGAAACGTGAAGAGTCGACTGTATAGTGTACAATATTTACACGATGCACAGTCATCAAGCACGATGGAAAGAAAACGGTTTATGCGACTTCGAACGGTACAGGCAGGCGCGACAAACGAACAGAGATAGTACGTACTGATGTAAATGCTGTGCTCGTACTTACTACTCTACGCTATGCTATAATGGACGAAATACTGTATGAGTTGCATCAGGGCCGCCGTATTAGGCTTTTCGGCGGCGCCCTCAAGCACTTCCTCGTTATCGTCCCAGATTCACTTCAGCTGTACACAGTACGCTAAATGTTGTAACTAATTTATTGACGTTTCAGGCATAGCCTAGCGCGCGCCCTAGCCTACCGGATGAAGTAAAAAATATTGCTCATTTTGCTCGCATTAAACTTCTTAACGCAGTGTTGTCTTAAAATTTTTATTGAAAAGCCACCCCTACCCCTGGTCGCTAGAATGTGTTCTTCATCTGTTAGATTATGTAAAAAGTGAACTCTTCTCCAGAAATTAATAAAGAATGAGTGAATTGGCAGAACTGTGAATCGCGGCTTATTTATCCTTAATAATGAAGCGCACTTTGTATAACAAACCGTCGAACCAACGCAACGTGGTATGTCAATCTCGTGTCATGAAGGCAAGGCATGAAGGGCGGAGGACCTGGGCTGCGGTCACACCGTCCTGATGCGTGGCAACATAATATAAAGGGTGCTATCAGTCGGTCATCACCGTAGTTGATACTTTTTTCTTAATTTGTGTACAGAATTTTTATTATTGAGTAATGAGTATCTTCCTGTGTAATATTATTATCGGTGATCACTCCGTTCTTTCAGTTCAAATTTGAAACTATGTTGGAAATCCGGAGGTGAACTGTGTAATCAGAAACAAAGAGATTTATTTCAGTAATATTATTCAGTATAATGTTATCTAGTCTAGGTATATTATAAAGGAAGAAAGCGTTTCGATGCGTCCCGAATGTTCTCAGCCTGTACTGAATATTACGGAGTGAAATGTGCACAGAATATACGTATGTATTGAATCGATAAAGAACATTTTAGCATCCGATTTTCAATTACTAGCTGATACATGGAAGCTGTAATTAATCTTTGAAGTCGACTTGCATGTGTGTCTATGTGTGAGTAGTGTTCCGTGTGCGCCTATCGGTTTTCGTAAACGCGTGTTCGCGAGATCAGTATGATCCCAGTTGAGAAACGTTCTTTATGTTCTTTGTACATATATGTATTGCGTGATTAAGTTCAGCTTGCGTTCTGCGCTGCTTTTCGATACCCATGCTAGGTGGTGTGTGGTGTTCGGACATCTGCAGACTGCCTCCTTCGCCCCTCAGCGCTTCCGTCATATGCAGACCACCTCCCTCGCTACACAGCACGTGCTGCTGTACACTATGACGAGATTGTAATTTGCTCTACTCTATGTCGCGTCAAGCATTGCGTCAGGATCCTCTGTAGTTACTACTTATAGTACCTATTTCTCCAGCCGGTGTATTGTGTTTGATTTTGCAAAGTTGCATGATAATATTAATTTCAGTTTGTAGGCAGACCAAAATATTATATTATTGTACTTATGTGGTTCTATTGTTTTATGATTAGTTACTATTTATTTCACAACAATGTTCTCATAAATATGGTAGGCAAACGGCAGTGGCGTATCCAGGGGGGGGGATTAGGGGGATGAATTCCCCCCCCCCTTGGGTTTTTTTATTTCTTGCTTTGCGTACGTATAACGTATGTGCCGAGAGAAAACGAAAGAATTTTTTCCCCCCTTTTATTCCATTCTTTTTCTTTGGACCTCCTATTTTGGAAATCCTCCCCCCCCCCCCTCAAGGAAATCCTGGATACGCCACTGGCAAACGGGAAATATAGATACTCTAGCGTATAATATCCGAGCAAGAAGTACAAGAGGTATACTACTGTACAAAAGAAATTGAAAAAATATTGTGCCAGGAAGGGATTTATTTATTAAAAGGGTCAGATACCATGCTTTAAATGTCTGCAGGACTGAAAGGAGGAAATGAGATATTTTTGCGGATTTACTGAATTCGATTCGAGCGATTTAAAAAAATAAAAGCGACAAGTTGGAATAATATTATGAATGGTCGATTCACGTACAAGAATAATAGAGAAAAATAAAACGAATACGAGACATTTAAAAAGATGCACACACGGGTAAGATTCGAGCTGATAAGGAACGCCTTATTTTTATACGCTTATGGTGGATTAGTATAGGTACCTGATTGATGCACATTTCGAGACGCACACATCTGTATCATTTTTTTGACTTTATGTGTATACTAGAACTGGCTTATCGAGGACCTCAACACTTTACGATGAAAGTCGGTAGCTAAGTGGAGCTACATTATTGTATACACGTGATTCTGACGTTTTCGAGATTCCATCAAATATAGATGAATATAGAATTATGCTGTGTGTTGCATAATTTATTGGTGACTATCTGGCTTCCATAAATGGGGAAAAATTTTTACAAGACGCGGGATTACCATTTACAACATCACAAATTCTTGTCAAAACATCTTTGAATTATAGGCTTGTGTGGTGTAAACAATCGAAGATATCATTTCAAAAAAGAGTGAGTTTGCTATTCTGCAGCTTCCACAATGCTGATGGGATACAATATAGACACATTTCATATATTTTCAGAGTATATCTTAACCGCCCTCACGACGAATACGCTCACCATTTTGGGATATACGTATAGTGTAAAACATACTTTCCATAAAATATTTTTAAAAAAAGATCCGGTGTTGCTGGGAAAAAGAACATTGAACTAAAAAGAATAAAACAAGATTTTAAATTGAAGAAATCTCTGTTGTAACCAAACAGAATTCTAATATACTATTTTATTTATGTAACTGACTGAAGCTGAAAAAAAATACATAATAGTGAAATTAATTGTACTGCAACACTGCTGTCATCCAGACTCTGATCTTCATTATGCATAAGTAGTAATTTGTAACTCAGTTAATCTGTACATTAACAAATGAAAAGAAGAAACAGCTCCTTGATAAATTCATGATGGATACAGCTGAGTTGCAGTACAATTAATTCCACTATTATGTATTTTTTTTTTCAGCTTCAGTCAGTTACATAAATAAAATAGTATATAGAATTCTGTTTGGTTACAACAGAGATTTCTTCAATTTAAAATCTTGTTTTATTCTTTTTAGTTCAATGTTCTTTTTCCCGGCAACACCGGATCTTTTTTTTTTTAAATATTTTATTTGAGTTATTTTTTAGTTAGGTGACAATTGGTCATTTTTAGAGGTTTTACGGGCTCGTGCTTCGCACTTGCCGCGCCGCCCCATATAGTGCAGCCTCTTTTTTGCAATATCCTTCTTCGTAACTAATATTTTCTATTTGTGAATATTTACCGACCCGGATTCATTTCTTCAAAAATATTTTCTCTAATTGAAGTCCAAAAAAAAAAAAAAAAAAACACGAGAACACACACACGGAATTGGCAATGCAAAGTGGGAGGAGTTACAGGAGTGTGGTGGTAAGCAATGTAATACACGCGTAATACGACGCGTCGCTCAACGTGCTCTGATATTTTCTTTGTACGGGGGGGGGGGGGGGGGGGGGGGGGTAAATACGCAGACAAATTTGTGTAATTTCTCGACGAAATATGCTTCAAATTTTATCATTCAACAGCCTATGACACTCTACGTTCAAAGACGAATCCCACAAAAAAAAAAAAAAAAATGAAGACTCTAGGTGCTCTGGGGAGCGAGATACAAAGGTACAAGCCAGTGGATAGAAAAAAAAGAGAGAAAACAAAAGAGAAGAAAGAAAGAAAGAGAGGAAGGTCCGCTGTCAAACACATACCGGTGGTGTGGCGCGCAACACAGGAAAAATAGACCGAGTCACGCTTTTATTTTTACTATTGATGAAGTATACAGCAGAGTGGGACAGAAAGATGTTACCGCAATCAAATGGGAGTTTGCGCTAAATCTGTTCTAGCGCTAAAACGCAAAACATTAGAAGTATACTTTGAATGTACGAAATTTGTATCTCATTTTTTAATCTAAAATTTGCGGCCTTACTCAAGTTTCTACGATTTTTCTGAACCTAGTTACGTACCGAAATGTGCCAAAAATTAATCAATTTGCCAAAATTATCAAAAATTAACAATTGTAGAAATTTGCATACGTATTTCATCTGATTTCAATGTGAAATTTAACGATAAATCCGAAAAAAAAAAAAATTAAATAACCCTGTAAAGCTGGAATGTGGATCCGGGATTTTTCTATTATTTTCTTGTTTTAAAAGTCTTCGCAAATTAGTCAATTTTTGACACATTTTGGGTCCATAACTCGGCACAGAAAAATCGTCGAAAGTTAGATAGGAGCGCAAATCAAAGATAAAAATTGATATGCAAATCTTATAGGTTTGAATTATGCATCTATTGTTTTGCGTTTTTGCGCTACAACAGATTTAGCGTGAACTCCCATTTAACTGGTAACATCATTTTGCCTTACCCCCGCGTATACCTGTTCAGATTTTGAAATATTCAATTTTGGTATATATGTATAATGTTATACCGTCTAAGAAGTCTATTTTCTGATAACTAATCAAAGCCACCCGCAGCTAAAGGACCAGAATGGGAGGCAAAATTAGTGACGGCTATTTCATCATTCTGAAAACGGATAAATTCTTCTGTAAGATTTCCCGTTGTTGAAAATGAAATGGCCCCATAGCTTCAGAATCGGGATTTTCTTCCGTGAGATTTTCTGCAGTTGCTGATGCAAATTAAACTGGTCCAGCTTCAGAATCGGGGTTTCGCCGCACACCCTGCGCCTTGGCATATTGTTCTTATTCATCTTTTTTCGCCTGAAAAGTTGATTCAACCGTCTCGGAGTCGCATCAGTAATATCTGTAGTAATCTGCAAAAAAAATTTTTTTTAAATTGTTATTTTCGTGGTGTCCGTTCAATTCGGCGCGTACGTTTCGGCGCGATGGCTGAAATCGGCGCCAAAATTAGTCGGCGCAAATGGCTTGGAACTTTCTTTTTCAATTCGATCTGCTATAAAATTACGGTTCATAGTTATTTATTCAGATTTACTGAAATAAACTAAATTTAGTTTATTTTAGTAAATCTGAATGAATTTCTTTTTCAACTCGGCGCAACCAGAAAAATTAAGTACAAGAAAGTTTCGAATGATCTATGAATTTAGGATCTTAAAATGGTACTCAAACTAAAGATGACTTGTTTGTAGTCGTTGGTTGCGGGATGCAAATCGTTTCTGTTTTGAAGGGGAAAGAGCGCCGGTGAGACATTTGGCGTTCTTCAAATTGCGTTTCTCTTTTGAATTGCCTCAATTCATTGATAACAGACCACAGTGTCGGATGATCACAGGGAAGTTCGGTTTGAACCCCATAACTTCTACCTTCCGCACTAATGTTAGTTCGAGAATCACGGTTCAAAGTCCCCTTTTGGACATTCCACCAAGAAATTTCAAAGCGTTGAACCCCGCTATACGACTGTTTGTACAAAGACGGCCGATGTAGTAATTCAACAGTGTTTCAAAATCATTATCCAAGTACTCCTGCAGTTCATCGACAAAAATTGTTTCATGAACGGAAGCTCAAAATCATGAGAAAATTAATACGTATACGAGTACCGGTAATTATTATCGCGCCGAGATGAACCCTGCGCCGAATTGAACTAGAACCATTTTTCGTATTTTTACGAGGTCTTTCCTTCTCTTTCGCTGCTCTTCCCTATGACGAATTTTCTCAAACTGCAGTCTACCACTCAGTTTTTTACCGCACTCATTTCATTAATAAATTTACAATGTACATGGCTGTACGAAAAGGAGTTGGGAAAACGTAAAAAAATTAGAAAAGCACGGCGCGACGAAGGCAGAACGACGCACATCAATTACGCGAAGAATACTCAGCAGTCAGGACTGACCGCGCACGGTTCGCATCGAATTAAATTCTCATCATCCGAACCACTCACTATCTCTACCGGGTATTTGTGTATACGTGTACACTTACCTATAAAACGATACTGTCATATATGTAACCTATACGTATAGTGAGTGGTACAGTATAGACACACAGGAGCGCAGCGCCGCACCGCACCAAATTGACGCGCTAGAAATTTGGCGTGGACAATAAATTTATTTGCATATTATATTCATGTAAAAATCGAACTTCGCTATACCTCGATACCGCAAGTCTCTAATGATCCGTAGACCTTTATTATGTACTCTCGTGCCGAGTCTCTAATGAACGAACTCAACGCACGTGTATGAAACGTAAAATCAATTGCGACACAACTATCTACAACTATTTCTGTATCTTATAAGATACTAGGCGCTGACGGCGCGCCTGGTGGCTAGGCCTGCAGCATTCACAGGGAATTGCGCTTCGCGCTCGCTGTAAAGCAACCCGCTTGATGGACTGAAAAGTATACCTTCAGTATGGAATTTCATTCCCACTTTTGACTTCCCACGCGCTTTGCGCTCCGTGTGTGAACACGCTGCTGATGGACTGTGTTTCTTGCTGTTTAGTTACCTACATGACGGAGCAAATTTTCATTCCCACTTCCCACAGTATGCACACAATTCAAAAGTCAGACAATGAATAGCGTCAGACGCTGACATACGTACGTAACTCTGTCCTACATATCAGTGAGTGTCACCAACAAGACTTGGATTACTATCCACAGAACAATCCTTTTCCAGAAATTTTCTTAAAAAAAAAACAAAAAAACAAAAAAAAACAAAACAAAACAAAAACCACCAAATCTCATTACCTACAGCCTTATTTTACTGCTATTTCAAATACCAATGAAATTTTCTTTATGAAGTAGGTATCTCTAGTATCTACCAGTAGGTATTATAAAATTTGTTTGATCAATAAATAAATTAGAGCAGATATCATCATTTTAAGCGGTTCGGTATTCATAATTAAAAACCCAATTCTCGTATCTAACTGGGTATATTTTCCGTGGGTGTTCCTTTGAAATCTTAAATCCAGTGACCTCAAGAATTGATGCCTTTTTTTTTTTTTTTTTTTTTTTGTATGATCTACCAGTATGAAATGATTTATGGTTGATAAAGCAGATATCAATTCATGCGATTAAAGATCACGTTCTGTATTTAAGCAGATAAGTATCATTTCATACGATCGAAGATCACATATTCATAATTCAAACCGAAATTCTATTATTGAGGCAATTGATTAAAAACCCATCAAACTATTCACTGTTTTTGAACTCTAGCCCTCTCCAGTTAATCTAATGAGTACTGTCTTAATGATCACTTTATTTTCATCCAATTAGTGACTAGGTACACCCAATTATTGACTTTACTCAAAAAAGAAATAACAGAAAATCAAGGTGTTCATTTTGTGCAGTAGGTATTCTCACAAAATCTTGAGTTCAAATTTTTGCAAGCTACCTATTTATACTTTTACTTTGTTCCAAATTTCATAATTCATTAAAACCGAAGCTAGATACAATCAAGAATCGATAGTAGGTACGCAAAAAATATCTACGTCTTCCGATATTATCGGATAATTTTCGATCGCGTTTCGTTATTAAAAGTACTTCTGAAATAAATCTCATTGTTTCTCAGTTCAGTTCTCTATTGACATTAAAAAGTAGGTACCTATTGTAGTTTGCACTGAAACAGCAGAGTGATGATAAAATGATGATAGATCACGTTCTGTTATCATAATTCAAAACACGCTTCCATTTATAAGTTACAGTCGATCACAAACACATCGAACTACTTACTATTTTTCCGACCGTCTTTCCTGACAGAAGAAAACAGAAAAGCGGGGGCGTTTATTTCGTGTGCATGTGGGTATTCTCAGAAAAATGAAAATCTCGAGTTCAACTTTCCATTAATTCTACTTTGTTCCAAATTTCATGATTCACGAAAAGCCGAAGCTAGATGCGATCAAGAAGCAATAATAAGCACTAAAATATCTACGTCTTCCGAGTTATTACCTCTTCCAATATTATCGGTACCTATAATAATTATTGGACAATTTTTGATTCTCGATTTCGTTTCGTTGTACTAAAATATACTAAAATAAACCCTGAATAATCCCAATCATCTCTCAGTTCCTTCGCTCAGATCTGATTTCGAACGAACCATTCGAACTGAAACAGCTGATGAGAGCTTTGACTATAGTCAAAGGCTGAGTGTGATAATAATGACAGAGGATAGGATGATAATAAAAATTCTTTGTACCAATAAGAAGAACGCATCAAGCAAGGTGATGACCGACTGATAGCACCTTCACTATCGCACGAAGGACCGAGTGAACGCACCCCGCCAACGACCGACCGACCGACCGACTGACACCACGTTTGAGGGTTTGTTTACAATTTGCGCTTTATTATATGTATAGGAGGATCTGACTGTTCCTAATCTTTCTACGTCGAGTACAGTACGTATCAATGCCACGCTACCAACCCAAAACTTGAAATTATATGCGTCAGTCGATTTTGACGGCGCGTCAATTTCTAATCGCAAAATTTGTATACTTAGAAAAATAACTTTTAATACGACCTAACATCCACGTCAAAATGAAGTCAATTTGCGTCGATTATCGCGCAATATGGTTTGAGAGACTCACGATATTTTGACCTGATATTGACTTCAAAGATAGGTCAAAAGTCTGTTCAAAATTCGCGCAAAAATTCAAAATCGACGTCGAAAATAAGTCGAATGTTGGTCGATTTTTTGATCGACCTGGATTCGACGTCATTTTGACGTTCGATTCGATCGGCCGGGAAGGCAGCCGCATACATGATGTCTAAGAGGGGAAGCAATCGTATAAACTGCATCTCATTCGATTTTAACTAAATACGTAATTAAAAAACAAATTCGTCTCATCCCCTATACCTACACGTTTTTCGTTCAAGTTCATTGAAGTTGAGGAAACCCGCCAAGGATTTTCAAATCACGCGCGTATTCTTGATGTGTAGCCTAATAATGTGATCCGATTGCCCGCCCTTCTTGGCGTTGAATAATCAAAAAATTAAAAAGAGTCATATTCTGTTTCCCAATCTTGAGAGCTAGGAACAAAAAATCTGTATTTTCTAGAATACTTTTTGCGAAAGACTGAAACCGCATAGTATTAACTTATGTTGTATGTATACAGTATAAAAATAAATCCTAGGTATACTGTATAATATATAATAGGTATATTTCGATTAAAAGGACAGAGAGGAAAGAAGCAGAAAAAAAGAAAAAGAAAAAAAAAAAAAAAAAAAAATTGCGTGAAAAAGTTCGGCTAACGTCATCAAAAATGAAATTTATGTTCTTGAATTTTTGAATACGATACGTACGCACATTATCGATGAGGTGTGTGATTGACATTGCGAACCGCATGATTATTTCATAATATTATTAAGAGAAAAAAAGTTGTGCAAATGATTTGCAACGCAGAAAGTCGATGCGTCGTCGGAATGTGAACTCGTATATTGTGGTGACCAGAACAAAGCTTTCTTACTTTAAAAATATTATTCACTGGAATTTTCAGGAGTATTTGAAAGAACGAATATGAACAATACGAAATGAAGTATAGTAGGTATAGGACACAAATACAATTTAGTCGTGAAAATCGAAAGTGGTTAAAGAGTGTACGCGAGAGCTCGCGGCGTCGTCGCTGGTATACTGTATACATATGGCAATCCTTCGAGGACCTTAATCGCGCGCCTATACATAGTCCCTATATTATGCGGTGCCGATGAGTAATATTCGATATTATAAAATATGTGAGGTATTCTCGTGACTCGTATTACACATCTCGACGGCGCATTTTACACTCAAAATACTTAGTTGAGAGGGAGTGAGAGAAATAGGAGAAAGAGAGAGTGAAAGAGAGAGAGAGAGAGAGAGAGAGAGAAAAAAAAAAGAGATCTGCACGAACAATTAACAACGAGAATTGGGCGAAATAGTAATTGGCTATAAATTAGAAACACGGCTCGATAAAGATGTCGTAAATAAAACGGAATAAAATATACAGTATTGATATAGATACAAAACTGAAAACGGGATGAAGGAGGGAGTGTGACGCGACGCGGGAGCAATAAACAAATAATAATAACTTGCCAGGAGGGGAGAAGAAGAAACTTGGTACGTGTATTATAATACTATATAAAACAAGATATGAAGTCGAGATAACTAAGTAGAATAAGAAAAGTCGGCGAAAGAGGTTGGCAAATGCGTACAGCATAATCGGAATAGGTAGGCATAAGAAAATTGTTGTACAGAATGCGTGTGCTTGCATGCATGCGGACGTAAGACAAAGATGGAAAAAGTACCTACCGAGTAAGAGGGACGCGCACATATTATTATAACGGAGGCGTGCTGCAGTATTTAAGGTGGAGAAGGTGGAGAAGGAGGAGAAGGAAGAAAAAGGAATGAAAAAATAATAAACGAAAAAAAAACAGAACGCGATTTGTTTCTCTATAAAGATGTCATCGACCTAATTCCTAGTCTTTGCCGGTTGAAATAGCTATTTTGCAAAACTAATCGTTTACGAACATACCGGAGCAGTAATAAATAAAAAGAGCTGGACATCGTAACAATGAGTTGAAGATCCTCGAGGCTAGATAAACGCTGGCTAAGCAGCGTAGTAATTCTTCTTACAATATCTATTATATGAGCATTATTTGTTTTCTCAGCTCTCGATTCTGCGTACTGATAAGAAACCTCAGGAGCCAGCAGCTTCTTATACACGTTCACGATTAGCAACCTTTCAGTCTTCTTCGAATCGGGCTTTTGTAGGTAGTAGGTACCTACTGTAACTGTAGGTACCAGCATCACCAGCACAAGCAGCAACATAAGCAATGATACTCGTATGGCCACCGCATGCATCCCTATCGAGGACAGCGAACAAATTGGGCTATGTATTTATTGTGCGCGCACACGGTAGTCCTTATTTTATATGTTTAATAATAATGGCTCTCGAATTGTGACCACGATGAATTAGGCAAGCATTCGTTCCACACTACTCATCCTACCTACACGTAATGTGTTACTTTTTGCCGAGTCTATCTCTATAAAATTTATTTACCTACTTTTAGAAGTGTAAGCAATAATTTCTACTTTTTAAAACTATCTATTTTTATAATACTCGTATATAGAAAATAATAGATAAATGAATTCAGAAAAGCATACGCACAACGTTAAAAATATCCTATATCGGTACCTATTAAAGAATAAAACCGCAGATAGCCTACAACTAAACTAACTTATACCTACGTAATAGGCTAATAATTACTGTAATTGATTTTGAAAGATATAAAAATGTTTTAAAACACTCACGTAGTCGCTCGCGTGTACAAAGTACACGACTTTTTCATTCACGCAATATTCCAAAAACTTATTAAAAGAGAGTCACTCGGTGCAAAATAAAACATTAAATCAGCTATCAATCAACTCAAGTCAGATGTTTGTATTATTGAAACTCATATTGAGTGAAAAAAGGTGTAAGTAGAGCGTTTAAAATTGAAGAAGTCTTTTCAATTGTACAATTCTACTTTAATAGTTGCTTTATTAAAGTAGAATTGTACATTTGAAAAGACTTCTTCAGATGTTTGTAGATTGAACAATAGAACTCAGTTTATCAAGTTTATGTCATGTCACCATGTTCGTTGTCACATCAACTGATAACAGAGTAAAATTATTCATAATCCGATTAGGGAACCTGAATTCTATTTCTTATTTCAGCTTAAAGGTGAACTATAAAATCTACAAAACCTGTCAAAGAAATTCATTGTCGCCTCCCTCTGCCCACCTTGATACGCAAGGTTATAAAAGTTGTTTCATTCCAAATATTCTTATTTCATTATATGATTACTTAATTGTAATCTACAGCATTGTGCAAAAAAAAAAATCCATCCAGATTTTAAACGGGATCCGTGAACAAGAAAAATCTTATACGTCTAAAATATTATTATGTACAGTAAGTATTTTTATCTGCGTCAATAAAAGAGCATCCGTCGAAGGAGCTGTGCCCTTTTTGCGGGTATCCACATTTTTGAATTCTCTGAGCCATTTACTAATATTTTGAAAAACTACCCTGAAAAAGGGGCTCACCTGAGGTATACGGTACATCTTTATGGAATTCTCTCAGATTCATTTGTGGATAAATTATTTGAAAAATAATAAAATTAGTAATCTGTAGAGATGAGAAAACGCAAAAATATTTTTTAAAATGCGAACGTTGAATGAGTAATCTGAACATAGAACTTCAAAGAGGTATTTTGAAAATTAACTACGTATGTATTGCTCACGGGTGCCCTTTTGACAGATAACTCCTCACATATTCATGTGTGAAATTGGTTTCCGCAATATAATATTTATTCTATTTTGCGCAAGGCTGTAAAACGATATACACATTTACGTATTAAATAGGTATTGTTGTGGTTAGATCCACCCCTTTTGCGCGGGCGGCATAACTAATGATGATTCAATGACTTCTTCAATCTTGATTTCTGCGATGTATGTACAGTGCGAATTGATTCTCATCAAGATTTGGATCCTAACTGATGTTGCGACATGTATAGCGAAAATTTCGATTCGATTCGATAAGTATACCTACATATAGCGCGATTTTCGAATTCTAATAAGATGATGACAGACAGACGAACACACGCGCGCCAACAAAAGAGAATTCCAACGCTCGAGCTCTGCACTGTGCACCCTACCTTGGGCTGATACTCGTAAAATAATGATTACCGTACTTTTCAGTTCCTCGTGATGACGACGGTGCGTCAAAAAAAGTCGCAAGTGATGATTCGCCTTTCTTCTGCAGCGCAAAGAAACCGCATGGCCGGAAGTAACTACTATCTCTTATTACCTACGAGTATACATATTACGTACATATAATAAAATTAAGGTCTCCATTCTCGACTAATTCGTAATTGCTGAAGCGCGGAATGAGAGCTAGATCTTGAGTATACAAGCGAAAACGTTATCTAGACGATTTGGCTTTCTTCAGTCCACGAATAGACGACGGTGAGGATGTGTTCCTATTTCGATACCTACCCCGTTCAGAATTATACGTAATAATAGGTACGATTTTTCATACAATTCTCCTGATACAAAAATGTGTGCAATATAATTATAATACCCGTGCGCAGTGAAAGCGTTTTTTTTTTTTTTTTCTTCTTTTTCTTTTTCTTTTTTCTTTTTTCTCTCGCCTGAATATTTGCACGAGTATGCACAGTACGGTATACCCTGTATTGACGCTTATCTGAAGGTTCGTTCGAGTCCGCCTTATTTTTGATTCTTTAGCCTAAAAGTGTACGTATACATATACATACATACATACATACATAATACATATTTGTTTTCTGTTTGAAAACTATATGTGTACGCGGAGGTTTACGTGATCAGTATAATCAAATTTCATTCTATTATACAAAGGTAGTAGGTTCGGCTGCTGATTGAAAAATCATTTCATCGGCCCCGCAAGGAATAAAAAGGTTCGTAATACGTATATTATCAAGGTGCTACCTATAAATTACAAATATTACGCGCGTCCAGTGTATGTACACTGTACATTATCATTTATCTAGATCTTCTTATGTTTTGGTTTTCCCCCTTTCTTTCTTTCTTTCTTTCTTTCTTTCTTTCTTTCTTTCTTTCTTTCTTTTCTTCTTTTCAATCGCGTTGAATGGAAAATAAATTATTCCGGTTTATATTGGCCAGTTTCTCATCTCATTTATAATTCTCGAGTCGTTTTACCAATTAGAAAACGAACAAGTGTACGAGACTTATACCGCATTACATGCAATTCTGATGCCTAAATATAGTCACTTCTCTGATTTCAAATAAATTATTGCGCATTTAAGTACAGCATTAATATTGTCGTCAAGTTAATAATATTATTATTACATTACCAAAACGTTTTGATATCATTTTTTCCTCTCTTTCTTTCTTTCTTTCTTTCTTTATTTTAGGTACTTATCAATTTTTTTTTCTTTTTTTATGAATGATGTTATCGACGCGACACGGAGAAAAAATGATAGTAATTTTTAAACAAAGTACAAAGTAGAGTCGGTCTAGTCGCAGTTTCTATAGTCAAAACAACTGAGCAATTTAGTCTTATTCCCTACTTTTTCTCGTAAGTGTAACTACTATATATTTTTCGTAGTAAGTGTAACTAAATATATTTTCCAGTAGTTATGACTATAATCTTCGACTAGGGACCGACTTTACTATATATTCTGTATATACGAGTACGTAGTTAGAAGTATACCACCAAAAGTTTTTCTCAGTGGACGACCCGTTCAAAAACCCGCGAATTCGGTATTCTGTGTGCAGGTATACTGCTACCTACTGCTACTGCGCAGTCAGTGCGCAGTGCAGTACACATAAGCTTTTCAAATTTAAATGCTGTGTGTGTGTGTGTGTGTGTACTTGTGGCAAACGAGAATGAGTTCGTCATTTTTTCAGCGACTCGCGGCTTCGTTATACAACGCTAAGTAGCGTTTTGATTTTCATCAGGGAGAACATGCGCTGCGGCTGCGGCTGCCTCTTCTCTCATGCGCTCTACGTACGCATGACGAACACGTCATATTGTGTTGGCGTGCTTACGTTATTATTACAAACTAGCCGGTGGCAAAGAAAAACAAATCATTTTGCTCGCGCCTCTTCATTTGGGTCGACGCGACGTGTCAGAGTCGATATCCGAATCAGTGTCCTTTTCCGCGACGCGACCCGACGCGACAACTCGACTTGAATTTGAGCATGACTGATGCCCTGCGCAGCTCTTGCAGGCTGCTGATGAACAATATTCAAATTTAAGACACAGAAATACAGACTGCGTACCCATATTCACGAAAAAAGTTACCTACTCTAATCAGATGATAATACGCGTATTATCTTATAGGTAATAATATAATTACAATTTCTACAACAAGTGCGCACTGTGAGATGACACAGCCACAGAATAACGGTCTTCTTTTGGAGTAAAATTAATCACTTTTCGTCTTTACCGTCGCGTCAGAAAGAATTTTTTATTTATTAAATTGAACGACGTTTCGAATACACAGTATTCATTTTCGGGCTCGAATTACCTGCACCGAAGAGTAAGGGTACAGCCGAAAAGTGATTAATTTTATTGACAATTTTCGTCGTCAGGACAAAGTTCATTAACTTACCCTTTTAGAGTGCGTGTTTCTGGTACCTATCGAAGACTCTGATGCGCTATAAGAACCGGGCACAAATTATTTTGTGTGTCTCGTTCCCATCCCCGCAGTTTACAGGTAGCGAATTTTCTCTTCTCTTCCCAACCACGGCTGGATCTGGGTATAAACTACTGTATGTATACCTATTTCTCTTTATCGGCTCTACATTGCGCTGTTTCCTGGCCAGTCTATCAAACTCACCGTGCGTAGGCTATATATTCCATTCTTGCTTCCTCAGCTCCGTGTTTAGACCAGGCAGTCATTTTCCGTTTCTTCCTTCTTTTTATGGTCCCCCGAGTTTCATCGGTAATCCATGGTTGTTTCCTTTCCTTATTCTCCTTTATTTTTTCCGCCGCCGCCGCCGTCGCTTTCGTCCTTACTCTCTTTGCTTCTATCAATACATATGTATACAGTAGTTCGTTAGCGAATTTATTCTCCTAGTAGCTCTGCCTCAAGGCGCAAACCAGTATTATTTATTGCGTTAAATTTCACGGCACTACCGTCCACGATTTGAAAGCGAAATATAAATCTGACAAAATTAATAGGTATAGTACCGCGTATGTGTACTCTTCTATCTTATGCAGGCTATATACAGTACAGTATAGCCACATCACAATGTGCGTAATTTTCAGGTTCTATCGAGCTTTCATGTCTCACCGCGAATTTTTTGGCTTCTGTATTTCGTAGTTTTCTCCTTTATTGTTAGCTCATTTTTTTATTCGATGCGTCGCGTAGAATCTTATGAGTACGCATCATATAACATTGTAGATCGTTAAGTACTTACAAAACGTTATATAATAGGCTTACTTCGCTTTCAAATTGTGGACGGCAGTGACGTTAAATTTAATTCAATAAATGTGACGTCTGTGACGTCGCACGTACGAAAAGCGCGCGGAATTACCAATTATTCGAAATTGCATTCACGTCACGAGCCATAATTATAATACGCGTACCGATTACTGTATTTCGATTATTTCCCCCTGCCTTCTTCGTCCTCATTTTTCTCTTTTATTCATCTTCTTTCTCTTACTATCTTGTACCGTTAGTTTAGGCCACCCGCTAAAAAAGATGATGAAATCCGTTCCGTTTTACCGACTTTTCCTTGTGGAAAAGTGAGGTATTACACCCGCCCGTTCAGGTTTCCTTATATATTTATTTATTATTATTATTTATTATTTATTATTATTTATTATTATTTATAAGATTTTCATTTCCGTCGAACTCCTCCGAAACTACCCGACGGATTTTCTTGAAACTTGGCCATATTGTAGTAGTATATCTGAAGATGTGCACCCGCAATTTTTTTGAGAATCGGACGAGTAGTTCTTGAGAAATTTGCAATTTTTTAATTAATTTCTCACTCATTAGGAGTATAGTCGCTCACATTACCTGAAGCAAACCCAGGCTATCCTTTTGTTATCAGTGCGTCTATTGTTATGAAGAACCTTTTATTCGACAGTTTCATTCTTGATAAAGAGTTCATTAAATTAGTTTACGAGAATGATTTTACATAGTTAGGGCTTCTTTAGGCTTAGGTTAGGTTAGGTTCAGTTATTTCCTCGACTTTTCTCGAAATATCAATTCTTTTCGGATTGTCTTTGTAGCTGGATTTTTAGATGAAGAATATTGGGATGGAATTTGTGGAAGATGGTGGCGATGAGAGACAAATTATGAGCGAATGAAAAGATGAGCGGCTGGAGCCCTAATATACCGTATACTAGACCAATACTAGGCTAAGAATATCGTGTAGGAAAAAGTAATTGTAAAGCTCTTTTTTGTACCGAATTTTCAAGCTAAAAAAGTGAGATATTAGATCCATGGCAAGGTTCCTCAAAAACGAGAGTGAACGAGGGCCTGCCGACGAAGCACGGTCTCTACCGTTAGGTCAAAATGGAAAACGGCGGGCGTCCGAAAAACGCCGTACGTGCCTTCCCTTATTGACTCAATAAATATTCCTGCATGTAGTATTTTTTTTTTTTTTTTTTTTTTTCTTTTACGAATTTTAGGTAATTAGAACTGGAGTTTTCTTACATTTTAATATTTCTCATCCCACAACTGGGACTTCTAATTTTTTTATTTTTTTCATTCCGCAATTTTTTTTTTCTCGTTACGATTTAGATGTTGCTGACGTTGCTCTTATTTCTTTTCTTTGGTTATATCATTTGCTTTTTAGTGTTTTAGCTTGTGTGCCTACAATTTGTTCGAGAATCAAATGAGCTTAATTGATAGTAATTCATCTATGGTTTTCTGATTGAAATGATGGACAATTTGTTCAGTGATTAGATTTTAGAATTTCTGAACATTTGCCGACTTTTTTTTGAAAAAAAAGGTGACGCGAGAATAATTAGAGTTTATGAGTCCTTACTAGCAGTGATCCTCTCAGTGAATTTTCATTAGTCAAAGGAAAAGTCGTGTACTACTCACGCGACTGCGTGAGTGTTTTTTCATAAAAACGCGGTGACTTCGGACGCGCAAATTTAGACTTCAATTTATTCGAGTTCCAATTGTTGTAAAGTTAACTAGTTCATGTGTACCCCTCTTGGTGTTGATATATTCTATTGGTCCATTTGAACTTAGAAGTTTTTTATTATAATATGTACTTATACTGTTGATCAAACCCTTAGCCTTCCCATCACAATAAACTTTATAGGTATTTCCGTCCAGTTATAGTACCTTATAATTATATTACTATACTGTACATGTGGATAAAGTGAGCGTTTACCCAACGAGGCAAAATTTGAGATCTGAGCTGGAGGCGAGTAAAGCAATTTATTGAGTCGAGTTGGTGAATGTTCACGATACCCACATGTATTGCTTGTAAGATATTTTTTTTCTATAAATGATGTTGAAGTACGAAATTTAATTAACAAACACGCAAACGTTATTCGCTGATTCATTTTCTTATCACACTTCTATTTTTTCTTTCACGGTAATCTCGGTGTGGGTAGAACTAGACTTTTGACCGCACCTATATAGATACAATCAAAACGCTGTTTTAACATCATGTAAGTATAGAAACAAATAATTTTTTACATAGGTATGCAGCGAATTACTTTTTATTGCACTGATGATGCGACTGTAAAATGAAATACGGTACTCTAGCTTTTACATTACATATTTCATCGTCAAATTTTACAGCTGCGCAACCTATACTGTATACTTAGGTACCTGAATTGTTCATAAAATATAATAGTGCATCATGTATCGTATTACTTACATTAGTAGATTATGCTACTAGTGCAAGAAATTTGTGATTTGTAGACGAGTGCGTTGCGTTGTTTACGAAACGAGGCGTAGCCGAGTGAAGTAAAACGCACGAGTCAATCGCAAATTTCTTGCACGAGTTGCATACGAGTACTACATTTTTTTATTACCCACTCAAAAAGTACTTCCCTAAGACGTATATTTTCGATTCCAATGAAAAAAGCTAATCGATCATTCATCAGTAGGTTACCAACACTGCACTACACAAAACAAATGAAAAATTCAAGAAGGAGATTATAACGATACTAGCAGCAGGGTTTTCGACGCTAATCACGATGCCGTTGTCCGTTTTTCAAAATTCGCTCCGGTTTTCGAGAAATGATCAATTTTAATCAAATTCCCGCGATTTGTTATGACGCGACGCGCGCAGTGTATGTTCCCGTCCTTGCGAAATTTGATGGCTGGGTAACATATACTGCGCGTCGCAATGAATCGCGGCAATTTGATTTGATCATTTCTCGAAAACCGTAGAAGGGTATTGTGATCATCAGCGTCGAAAATACTTCTAGAATCTTGTTTACGTATCAGACCTGTCACTACACCACTAAAATCATGAACGCTCATCATCAATACGGGAACGTTACGATTGGAAGAAAAAGTCGAAGAGTGACGTCACTTTAAATATGCTCTAGTGCAATAATGAAAATTATTGCACTGGTTATAGGGTGCACGTCTGCGTTCTTCAGTTATCATGAAATAATGAACGACTTTTAGCACGCTAAATTGATCAATAACGATATACTTTTTGAGTGGGTAAGTACCTAATGAAAAAAATCTATCTGAAGAGCCTGAAGTGAAGAATTTGTTACTGATGGGATGCAGCAGCGCTGATGGCGTTTTCTTTCCCGGAGTTTTGCGCTACAATTTTAGCGCCACCGCCGTTTTCCTCTTCGTCTTCGTCAGTGTATACTATAGCGAAAATCCAATAAACAACCTGCTCCTCTTATTTTTATGCACTTATGTATATTTTATGTTGAACGCACAACTAAAATAATAATATGTAAGTTAGGTACAATGATTTTTTTTTCCTTTCTTTCTTTCTTTCTTTCTTTCTTTCTTTTTCCTATGGACATTTACATAAGCGGCGACGGCGGCGGCACACAAAATTGAATGGGTAGTTAAAATTAGGTATGCCGCGCCGCGCTGTACGCGCCCGAGATGTACACAGGCAGTGCACTGTGTATGTATTGTATACAAAGTAATATTCGTGAACACCTTATTGAAACATAAGTTCCTGACAAGGGTGTGCTAATTTTCCTGAGTATAAATGAAATAGGATGTGCGGAGCGTACTCGTAGTTATGGTAGAGCGAAAATGATAATAATTATAAATATTATACGTATGTAGGTACGTGTATACCCTACGCCAGGTATTTATTGCTGTCTGTAAAATTTCGGGCAAAAGTTCTCGCAGCTTACTTTCATTAGGCTCCATCTTCAATATTACCTACGCGAGTGTACCTCTTCTATGTATACGGTACGGTACGTAATGCCTCTAAATAGACTGGATTTGCCGAAATGAAATGAAAATTGCTACGGTCTATAACGTCGTCATAATAAACGCAATTTCGTACACGGATGGTAATTACTGCGCGGGGGATGTTTTTAACACGATGCTTGTTAGCAAAACTTTCCGACGAGATCTCGCGTCGCGTTTCAACAAAACATTGTATACCTATACATACTGTACAGTATCAGTATAGTATACGTACGATATACCTACCTAATATGTATACAGTACTTACATTGCGGAGTAAATGACGCCGCGTCGCGTCGCCCCATCCTATCTTAGATGCGCGCATAGTAGAAAGAGGTTTCTACTCGCGAAAATACCAATTCAGCATAATAATTGTAATAATAAAACATAATAATTACAACAGCTATACACTCTAAAACTGATGGGCCAAATAAAAAAATACCTATTATCATAGTACTTTTCTGGGAAATGTGCGAGGGGAGAGATTTTCCTTGTTGAGGAAGAATAATAACCGCTGAGAAGTTACTGAATAAAAACCTTTAAACAGTAGATTTATCCGTATACGTATTCTCTCTTTATATGCGCGTGTAAGAAGCATTACGCAGCTGCGCATAAATGACACACGACTTTTCACCTCAGCTCTTGCACATAATTAGGCATTGCGTCTAAATCCTAACTCAGAATGTTCCGCATCCCCCTATCTCATTCTATACTTATATGTACCTATAAATTGATTTCTTCACGAGAAAATATTAGGTATCTAAACTTTGCGGAAGTTTTCGTGAATGAAACTTGCAAAGTTTACATATAATATACTGTATACTACGTACCGCAAACTCCAAAAACCTTCTCCTTAAAATTCTTCACGAAGCTTTTACATCTTCACTTTCCCCCTCTTACCTTTCCTCCCATTAATCCATTCCTCAATAATCTCCAATTCTTGCGGCATCACTTGATGCCATCTCCAGCCGCTCTTCTTCTCATCCGCTCATGAATTGAATTGTATTCACGCCCTCATCACCGCCTTCTATGCAAACTCCATTCTAATATTAAGTACCTATATGTATTCTTCATCTGGGAAAGCAACCAGCACAAACGTATCTCAGGAACGGAAAAAATTGAAAATGAAACTGAACTAGCAGCCGATTCTCTGCACATGTCAGTCAATTCCTCATTCATTCCCTCACACTCCGGCTAGGGCTCTCACCAAACACAATAACAAACAAGTACATCATCCGAGTCGACTGCAGATGGTTCACTCATAGGTCTTGACTTGAAATCTCACTCAAAAGAGCTAGTCCAAATTGAAAATATGTAATAATATTCCGATCCCCTTGACATACCTCAAATCAATTATGAACTACTATCAATTATCTATACACAAAAATTGATCTACCTAGATCAGTACCAAATCCTCGTTTTGTTTTTATGTAGTGCATCATTGATCGTGATCTCGACATAACAATGGGAGTAATTTCTCATGCATGAGAAATTAATTACCCTGATCGCTTTGAGTCTGCTCGTACAGAATTTTTTGACATGTTTCATGTCTTTACGCTGACCTGATCCCCTTGACCACTATTGAAATTTTGCGAGTTTTTTTAACGCGAGTTGTCCCCCCCCCACCCCCCTCTCTCTCAACCCTTGACCTCGTGGGTGATTTGAAAATTTGCGAGTTTTTTAACGCGAGTTCACCCCGCGAGTTCACCTTGGGCGTCATATATGCATTTTGCTGGGAGAATGCGCGTTGGGGGTCATATATGGAATTCTCTATTGAGGGACTTGGTAAAATTTTGAATCACCCATATGGGTTGCTTTGGTGGGACGCTTTGGACGACCCATTCTCTCAACTTTCCTCTTGAACAAGAATTGATATCGTCCCTCTTGACTAGCGCCCTGTTGGGATTTTCAGGATGTAGCCAGTGTATTTCCTTTCAGTTCAATATCTTATACAGTTAAAGAGGTACTTGCAGGAAGGGTGCCAGCGCGTATATTCGCTTAAAAATCTTTGATGGCCTGCTTCAAGTGCCGCGGCAAGTGAAACCACATCACACCGGTACCGTGATGTGAAGCAAGAGAATTTTTGTAAAAGTCTCTTTGAATTCATCGCAGTCGTCAAATATTTCACCTACGCTGTGTTATACACTTTCTTCCATCCATTATCTCAGAATAATATCGGCGGGGCAAATCAATGTCAATTAAGAATTCCAGAGCTGAAAATCGTAACATCTCCGGCGCGTTGTAAATAATCGTAATTAGCTTAACGTAAAGTGATTTTTGTACGATGGATCCTAACCGCGAGGTGTAGTCCGTTTGTCAATAAAAATCCGTCTTTTCTGTAAAAACCCAAAGTCCATCTTTATCGAGTCTAGTCTCTCAGTACCGGGTGAGTCAAAAAGATGTTACCAGTTAAATGGGAATTTTCGCTAAATCCGCCGTAGCGCGAAAACGCGAAACGTTAGACGTATAGTTTGAATGTACGAAATTTGTATTCCAATTTTATCTTTAATTTGAGCTACATGCGAAGTTTCTACGACTTTTCTGAGCCGAGTTATGGACCAAAATGTGCCGAAAATTGACTAATTTGCAAAGATTTTTGATATAAAACATTGAGAAATCCCCCACTTTCAAGCTTCATGGGGTTATTTGGGTACTTTTTTCGGAATCAGCGTTAAATTTCACTTTGGAATCAGATAAAATGAGAAAGTTGGAACAATTTTAAATTTTGGCAAGTTGATGAATTTTTGGCACATTTTGGTCCATAACTTGGCTCAGAAAAGTCGTAGAAACTTCGGATGTGGCTCAAATTAAAGATGAAATTGAGATACAAATTTCGTACATTTAAACTATATGTCTAACGTTTCGCGTTTTCGCGCTACGGCGGATTTAGCGCAAACTCCCATTTAACTGGTAACATCTTTTTGACTCACCCTGTATACATCGTCTTGACCAGGTCATATAACCATATACATATATGCATCCATATACGAGTGCAGGCCGCTCGCATTGAGGGCAGACAACTTTGTACTTCACAGATGTAGAAATTGATGAATCGGTAGCCTATCTATATAGTATTCAGATCTATCGTCCTCTATCGCTGCAGGTCAACGAGGATATTTGTCGGTCGCCATCAGTGCAGTATTACCCAGTGCAGTGTAGTAAGGAATGACTTGACCCAGTGCAGTGACGAGGATAGTGTGTAGCCTAAAAAAAATGCTAGTGCAGCGCCTGACGCGTTTTTATTTTTTGTACCATAGTAATTGAATTGAAAAATTTCTATTTGTTCCCCCTCTTATCATTCACAGCTTAAAGTTTGAAATTTTGTCAAGTCCGTTTCCCATCATAATACATACTGCGTGTACTATATACAGTACAGGGTGAAGCAAAATGATGTTACCAGTTAAATGGGAGTTTGCGCTAAATCGATTGTAGCGCGAAAATGCGAAACGTTAAACGTATAGGTAGTTTAAATATACCAAATTTGTATCTCAATTCTATCTTTAATTTGAGTCTGTATCCGAAGCTTCTACGACTTTTCTGAGCCGAGTTATGGACCAAAATATGCTGAAATTTTGCTGCTGGGGGGTTCCCTAAAGTGGTTAATTATAAAGAAAAAATGTTTTTGGAATGCAAAATTGCGTGATCCCTCATATATTTTCTCGCATCCGCAACGAAATTTCGCGCTGACTCCGAGAGAAAAAAAAAAAAAAAAAAAAAGGAGGATGACTCGACAAAGCATGACAATGACTGAATGGGCCCAGTGAGGGTCAAAATTTCCCAAAATTAAAAATGCGGTCATTTTCGGCATTTTTCTCAAATCCTTGAGGAAATTTTGTGCTGAGTCCGGAAAGGACGGTGGAATACGAGTAACTGGACGAAGCACCTAAATGATCAAATGTGCCCGATGAGGGTAATTTAATGGAGAAGGGATTCAGCCTCGGCCAACGTACCGCAATTTGGTTGATAGAGGCTCTGCTCGCACATAAAAATATAGAACTTTTTAATCATATCGTAATTAACGTGCCGCAAATTTTTGTACTTCTGCCCTCTGCGATCGAAAACGTGGAGGCCTCTTTTAATCTCTCACCGTGAATCTACAACCAAATGCTAGCTCACATCCATCATTTCAATACTTCATAGGGTCATTTGGGTGATTATTTTCAAACTCAGCGAAAAATCTCACCAAAATATTATTGTTCAGAGTTTCGAAGATCGCGTAATTTTTTTGTGAGGAAGGATTTTGACATTTTTTGGGCCGTACATCCATTCCGAAGCTTCATAAGGTCATTTGAATGATATTTTCAAACTTGGCGCCAAATTTTGTTAGAGAATTGTATAAGATGTTGAAGATCGCCCAATTGTATTCATTTGGGAGGATTTTGATCCTCGTTTGGGCTGTACGTATCACTCATTTCGAGCTTTGTAGGGTCATTTGAGTGATTTTTTTGGACGCATCGCCAAATTTCACTGCAGAATCAAATAAAATTGTCGATTTTCTAATTTGGGGAAATTTTGAACCTTTTTGGGTCCATTAACCCATTCAATTGATTTGCATTACTTTGTGAGTATTTCTCTTCGTTATCCCTGTAAAATTCTACATCAGGAATATCAATTTCATTTTTGAAATGTTCAAAATTCAGTTCAACACTTTGAATTGATTAATTTTTGAGCCCCTTCTTTGGAAACCCTGACAAATTTGTTAATTTTCGGCACATTTTGTTCCATAACTCGGCTCAGAAAAGTCGTAGAAACTTCGGATGTGGCTCATAATTAAAGATAAAATTGAGGTGCATACAAATTTCGTACATTTGAACTATACGTCCAACATTTCGGGTTTTTGTACTATGACAGACTCAGCCCAAACTCCCATTCAACTGGTAACATCAATTTTGCATAGCTTGGAAGTCGAAATTTTCCCGCTAGATGATACCACGCGGCGCACGGTGCTCGGCGAATTTTTCAAAAAAGCCCTCCATGTAACAGGTTTCTTTTTAAAATACTACGTAAACAGCGTGCTCGCGCATTTTTCTTTCGACAATTTTTCAGTTTTTCAGCGAAAACCCGAATTTCTTCCGTTCGAATACATATTTTTGGTGATTTGAAGCGAGTCGGATTTTAATCTCTACAGTCCAGTTTTCTGTATAGGTATATGTACAGTACTGTATACCTATACCTACCCGCGGTACTTTACTACGTCTTGTTGCGATTGTAATCAATCTATCGTAATTTTACGTTTTCGCTGCGCGCAGGTTGTGCAAAATTTCATGTGCATTTTTTTTTTTTCATATTTACGAGAATGTTTCTGCTGCGGGTACCGTTCTCCCTGTGGTTGTTCTCAAACAATATTATTCTCTGCTTTGTTAGCCCAGTATTGCATTGTTATGATATCGTATACTGTAGTACCTATATGTATAATAAGTATGTACATATACACGTATTATTAATACGTATACGACGTAATGCGAAAATAATATAATATGGGTACGAAGAGTTGAGTTAATAATGATAATAAATCATTATTATCGTCCTGCGGAATGAATTATTTACTATATAGATGATTTCGAAATTGAAATTAGGATCGACTAGCCGTGCACTCAGGGATGAAAAAAATTGATTGAGATGCAGAGCATCGCGATGCACTCTAGGCTATTCACCACCACCGCCATCACAGTCCATTTATTAAGAGTAGGTATACACTCACTATGTACGTAGGCTCTACGAGTATACATACATACATACATACATACATAGGTACAAACTAAAAGGTATACTGTATACGTAGTACGTGCGTATACGCGACCGGCGACTTATTTGAACGTCTTGGTTTTTTGAAAATAATAATATTCTTCAATTCCGAGCTCTCTATGTCATTCGACTTGTTCATAATACATGCGTATACACAATATACACATAGGTAGGTAGGTAGGTAGGTACACATGACCGGTATGATTTAATATTTTTTCATCATCATAACCAGAAGCACGCTTCCAATCTACCGCTGCACCTTCCTGCGCATTATAAGAAAACAACGATTTTTTACAAATAACAACAAAGGCATGCAGTGCATACAAGAACACTGATTATTGCACTTTGCGCGCTCCATCCTTACATTAAATACAAATACAGCTGTATAATATACTAATCATGTAATATAATAACAATAATATTAAACTTACCCGTTTATGTATAGCGCGCACAAATATATACAGTGCAGTATACAATATGTGTACAGTATACTGTATATCCTACCTACCCTGCTCCTGTATGACATTATTCTGCGAGTTTTTATCTTCTTCTAATAAGTATCCAAACTAGAACGCTCGTCTGTCTGTCTGTCTCTCTGTACCTCTACAGTTCCATCATCATAACTCATTCACGCAACATCATTGTGCTTGTGCAATTTCTCGTGATAATTGTTTTTACTCGGCGATCTGAATAGTATTATTTTGTACCAATTCTTTGACGAGAATTCTAATTCTTTGACGGGGATTTCCATTTCTCCTCGCGAGCAATTGTATGTATACCCATAGGTGTCCCCCCTCTTCTCTTCAGATCTTTCAACTAAAAAATAATCATCATCAATCATCATAGGCGGAAAACACGAAATAAAATTGTAATTTTTGTGCGGTTCGCACTCGTAAAATATATTTTTATTTTTTACTGACAGAGTATATGGCTATTTTTTTGTTTTATACAGTCGCGTATTCAGAAACTCTCTTTGGGGAAGGTTCAAAAATTTTCAAGAACACAAAATTTCCAGATTAAAAATAATAATTTTTTACGTGCAAGGAGAGAACTAGTAAGAAATTGTAACAAAAACAACGGCTTTTTCCGCACAGATTCTGTGCGGGAAAAGCCGTTGTTTTTGTTACAATTTCTTACAAAATTTCCATTGAGCAAAATAGAAAAAAAAAAAGTTTATCGGTCAATTGTGAAATTAATGATTTTTCAAGGTTTTGAAGGTCCGGGGGAGGAGGGGTGTTCAAAAAGTTCCATTAAGCAAAAAAAAAAAAAAAAAAATACGCCAATGGTTTTTATACCTAGGTACTCTCTCTATATTCATTTCCTTAATAATTATTGCGACTGATGGCAAGATAACGATGAATTATGTAGGCTCAATCTGTTTTTTGGTGCTGCGTGATATACCTACAAAGTTTTTGAGTGAATTGGTATTCACTGCAAATCAATTTTTATCGTCGCATGTTAAATTTGTTATAATTGTTGGTTCTCAATTTTTACATTACGTGTAAACGCACGCATATTTCTATTGTATTACGAAGTTTTGCACTTTTAATTTTTGTCGGTGGTTCTGAGTCAGCCCGGTTATATTGTCCCGACAACACTATAGATGAATCTTGTTGCTGGCATTAAAAGGACGCGAGTATAGCTAATCGGTATCGGTTTACTCCCGCACTTGCTGCAGGAAGGCGATTCTGCCGGCCGTGGATCATTATTCTCATTATTTAAAAATACGAGGGCGTGCTCTCACGAAAGCGGAGCTGCATCGGCTCAGTGGCGGCGGTTGGATGTATTTCGCACAATGTTACCGACTTTCTCAAACGGTTTACCAGTACTCACACTGCACAAAGGTGGTACAGTATACGTTCTTCATATACCTACATATAATTATGTAATTTGATCTAGAGGGAAGTATTCAGCGGTATGTACAAAATCGGACACGGCGACAGAAATAATGCTGGACAAAGTTTTCTAAACATACAGTATACATAATACTCGTACAAAGGCAGATGCACCCAGAGGAGTTTGAATTAATATACAAATGAAACTCGGGTTCAACACCAAAACTATACATATCGCGCGCGCGCATATATACACACACACACACACACACAAGCACATTTAGACGTATATGTAACCTATACGTAATATATTATGAACGCTTATAGACACATTCTTCGATTTTGAATCGATCATAGATTATAAGACGTATTTAAACAGGTACGAAGATAAGTGCTTTTGCTTGTCGCAGGCGAACGTTTGGCCACGAACATACAGTATTTGTAACATTCATCCCGTATTCACGGCCCGCTCAACGTCCCAGCATTATGTTGTATCCGACTTTTAGTTCAACGCGAGCCAATCAATCCTGCCAACTTTATGCCACCCTATTTGCGTGCCTTCGTTTTTTATTCCGTCAATTAATTAATTATGGTATACTGGTATTTCATTCTTTTTAGATCTCGCGACTTTCCAGACGGTCTTCCATCTTTTTCCTCTCCACCTTTCTCTCTCTCTCTCTCTCTCTCTCTCTCTCTCTTCCTCTCTTTCTCTCCCCCTTCTTTTTTTCCCGTTTTACTTTTTTTTTTTTTTTTTTTTTTTTTTTTCTTGTTCCTGTATATATTATGAAGTAAGGTTTGTATACGTATAATATTTGCAAAATATATCATACTCGACGAATGGTAAAAGTGCCCAAAAAACTGTTGTACACGCACTTCTTTTCTCATTGAATAAGTGTCGATGATGACAATACGTATGAGGTATCATTGCAGTACACCCTGATGCAGGTACCTTTAAACATACTGTATACATATACGAGTTAATATTATAATCGATGTGCAAAAAAAATACTTCAACACGTTGTATCGACTGTTTAATATCGTATTGTTAATATTAATACGAGATATAGATACCCGTCGCGCCGGGACACAGAAATTCCTTGAGCTATAGTAATCTAGGTTTATATGAATTGATGAATACTAGTAGGTTCCGTACCTATATTTCTATACAAGGAAATTAAAGTGAGAGTTTACTGAACGAGTGTGAAATTTTACGCGAACCGAGGAGTCGAAGACGAGGTGAGTAAACGCGCAAGTAACGAATTCTTTCTCGTATCTTGTCAATATTAGGAAGATATGTACATATTTATCTCAACGCATGATGGTAAAGTACAATTTTATCTCGGTTGGCGATCTTTACCGCATTATTTTTTTAGGAAAATATTTTTCCCAATACAAGGAATTAAAGTGAGAATTTGCTACTCGTCCGTTTACTCACCTCGTCTACGACTCGGTTCGCGTAAATTTTCGCATACACGTTCCGCAAATTCTCTCTTTAATTCCCTTATTGTATAGAATAATATTAGGTACTTATTTCTCAAAATATGATGGCAAGATTGCCAATCGTGGCGCATTAAATTGTACTTTACCATCATGTGTTGATAAAAATTCACACACACAATATTATAACACTACTTACACAACAAAAAAAAAAAAAAAAAAAAATTGAAAACCACATGAACGAAATAATACAAATCTTGAAGTATTTTCGACGCTGATCACGATGCCGCGCCGTTGTCCGTTTTTCAAAATTTGGCCCAGTTTTTGAGAAATGATCAAATCAAATTCCCACGATTCGTTGCGGCGCGCAGTGTATGTTCCCGTTCTCGCGAAATTTGATAGCTGGGTAATATACGCCGCGCGTCTCAATGAATCGCGGGAATTTGATTTGATCATTTCTCAAAAACTGGGCCAAATTTTAAAAAACGGACAACGGCGCGGCATCGTGATCAGCGTCGAAAATACTTCAAGATTTGTATTATTTCGTTCATGTGGTTTTCAATTTTTTTTTTTTTTCTTTTCTTTTGTTCTGTAGTGTAATCATTAAACGTAATAAAATGATTGCGTATGTATCTTTTTAATATTGACGTCATCATCTGCAGCAATACATATAAGGCGCGTACAAAAGTGTATGGCATTGTCTTGACTTCTTCGTCTCAACTTGTTATATACACGTATGTACATGATTAAGGTGCGTAAATATCTAAGAGATTACGGTAAGTAAAATTGATAAGCGACGTGCGTTTCCATGATACTGTATTATTTTTTACGTTGTATTTTTTCCTCAGACGTCTGCAACGCTCAGTACTGAGCGGGGACTCCGAGTTGAGTCCCTAACCGTGTTTTTCTACCGAGTTGAGTCCCGAGGGTTGCGGCTCCAATTCATGCACATATGTCCGAGTTGAGTCCCAATGAAATCCACGTACCTGAACATTAATGTCTGAGTTGAGTCCTGGAGTTTGCGGCCCTAACCAAGAAGCATAGCCGAGTTGAGTCCCGTAGGCTACATTGAACGTTTTCACTCTTATTTCCCTTCACTTTCACAGACTTAAGATTGCCGATATAAATACAAATCGATGCGTGTTTAAAAATGAGAGTGAGTACGACCTAATTACGTGTAAGGTACAGAATTGCTGCGCATTAAACATTAAAATGTGTTTAAAATTTTTTTTTTTTTTTTTTTTTTTTTTTTTTTTTTCTGGAACAGGAAGGAATTTGAATGAAACTCGTGAAACAAACTCTAAACGGTCAAGTTCGCACCAAGATCGAGTCGAGTCATGGGAGTAGCGATTGCCGTCTCCTTTTTTCGCAGTGTTCGCCTTCCTTTTCAATTTCTTAAGCTCGAGGATCTTGGCGTACGTCTCGCACTGCACTTCCAAGAGATTTTCAATGAGAACAATTATTATTAGGATGAGGAGCGTAAATGTCGGAGTTCAGTTGCGAGTGGAATGTACTCGTATTATCGAGTCTGGATCAGGAGAAGAACGCATAATCTTATTGTACGAACGAGTTCGCATCATACTGGCCGCAACTTGCGGGACTCAACTCGGATACTTGTATCATGTACCTCCGCAAAATGCTCGCAGGCCCTCTCACTTTTCCGCTCGCATTGGGACTCAATTCGGTGATTGATAATTGATTACTTTCCTTCCCGGGACTCCACTTATTTGGTTCTATATAACTTGACGCGGCTCAGAAAAGTTGTAGAAACTTCGGATACTTATGGCTTAAATTGAAGATAAAATTGAATTAAAAATTTTGTACATTCAAACTATACTTCAAACGTTTTGCTCTTTCGCCCTGCGACACATTTAGCGCAAACTCCCATTCAAGTGGTAACATCTTTCTGTCCCACCCTATATTTATAGAAGTGCCCGTCATTTAAGCTTTTGCGGACCTCGACTTATCAATTTTCATATCATCGAGAAGATTCTTCTACAATTTTGACCAAATATTATATAAAGCTAAAAAAAAAAATGAGGCTCTCAGCCATCCAGATGAAAATTCTCCGATCCTGTATGGTGGCGGGGCGCGCGGTACGAACACGAATATTAAAAGTGAACAATATTTCATCAGTGTGTACAATTTTTTCTACATTGACTCGTGCGTTTGCCCTTGCCACAGATTGCGCACTTGACGCACTCGTTGATACGTGGATAATGCACCATCTTCTTCCGCGCATGAACAAAAACAACGCGACACGACGTGCATTTTGCGTGCCTCTTTGTGTATAGGATTCACCACCTATGCCGAAGTAATACCGCAGATTGTACTGTATAATAAGAACCTCTAGATACTGTATCCAACTTGCTATCTAAACGTGTGTTATATTTTTGTGAGCAGTCATACAGTATAACCAGTCCCCGAAGTGTTGGCAGTTGAAACGAAATTCCCATAGGACACAGTACAACTTTATACCTGAATAAGTAAACAAAAATTGAGTCTTTTAAGCTGAAATTTTCGTGAAAATTTTTTTTCACTATTTATACGAGTGCAAAAAGTAGTTGGCAATTTTAATAGTACATTTTGTATCGAGTGCAGGCGAAAACAAGCAATATTGGAACGAGCGAAGTGTAGCCGCACGAGCGAGTTACAATATTGTTTTTCGACACGAATTACAAACAGTACTTTTTATAATACATGAAGCAAAATTAGACTCTCAAAAGTAGAATTTGTTATAGTTTTAATGTTCAATTATTGTTTAAATGGCAGCACTGACGCGATTTTCGCTACGGGTAAAACACTTTCGCCACGGGAAAAATATTTTCGCCACGGTTCTGATAACGGCGAGTTTCGCTTCAAAAAACGAACGCAATACGCGGCACTTTCGCTGCATGTATTATAAAAATACTTTGGAATATAGCTGCCATAAGATGCGTGTTAAACGGTATATTGTATTTGTGTACTCGTACCTAGCTGCTGGGCGGTCCCGCGACCGCGTGACAAGTGCGTCCGCAACGCTCGCAGATACCTTGGCGAGTCCGGCCCGATAATAAGAATAATTCTTATTACATTATAATAATATCTTCTGTGGGTAATGCAAAAGCAAGTGTAGGTAAGCACGTATGTGCTGCTCGGAGTGGCCGGCTGTTTGCCAACACAAGCGGATGTTGGAAAGCGCTTGTCGCAAAATCATTCTTTATTTTTCACAAAACTGACATGACAGTGAAAGAACCATGTTTTGTCGCAAAAAAAAACATCGATGTGAAACTGTTTTTATTTTTGTTTTTTCTCTTCACGGGTTAGTGTTGAGGGAATGGCAAAAAAATTTTCATCACGGTTGTTTTCGCCGCTGCTCACTCGAATTGTAGAAGGAAATAGAGAACTGTGGTGAAAACCTTGATTTTCATACAGGTGCAGTATGATGAAGTAGTTATTCTTCCACACTAATTTCCAGAAGAATAGAGCATACGCGCAACACGACGTTTGGAAACGTCGATCACCGCAACTTTCGCAAATAGCTTCGCACTCGGTATCGCATCGCATCGCCGCGCCGCGCCGCGCCGCCTTATTTCACAGCCGCAACTGCGCGCTTGTTCGGCTTCGTACATCGTTTATTTTTCCAAACAAATTGCATACCTTATACCTATTTGTAGATTAATATTTCGTTATTACCAACAATGCAATTAGATTTCAGTTTGATTATCTCCTACATAATATTAATTTTGTATTCAAATTTTTTCTTCTGTTTCATGTTACGTTGTTGCGTTCATTCCAATGTTTGTTACCTATGACAATTTACAATACTTGACCACATTGCAGGACCCTGCTTCCGTAAGTAATGATTCGAAAGTTGTACAGTAAGTGGGTACCTATTGATGTAGATAGATATGTACTCCTATTTGTATGATGTCGAAAGCCTAGAAGGTGTGTTGCCGCCTACATATAAGACAAGGAACGTTGAAAGCAGAAAAATGAGTTGCGAAGTGAATCTCATACCAACATGTGAAGAGCGTCCGAGCGGAAGGAAAGAAATCTTCTTTTATGCTGTATCTGCTTACAAATACAGTATCATAAATTATCAGTAATGAGCTATAATAATTAAGCGGTTGTAATAACGAAAACTTGCGCCTATACGCAACGGCTCTTACTCTGCTGGATTATTTAGAGTGTGATCGCAGTGGTTACGCAAAATCATAAGAAATATTGAGAAGAAACTACAAATAAGTTATTAGCGCGTACAGGAAGTGGCTAGCAGTTTTACTACAATGATAATCCTCGTTTTTTTCCTAATTTTTTCGCCCATTTCCCCATCCTAAGGGAGCCGGATTGTTGAAATATCAAACAATAATGAATTATGCAAGCGTATAATAAAAAACAAAATAATATTACTACCGCATTAATTGATAATTTTCTACGTTTTAATTAATGTTCTCTTGCTTTCAAATTTACAATTTGTCACCTTCCAATTTAAAATCTTCACAATAACCCTTAAATTTTTCATTTTGAAATTAATTTGTTAAAAGTAACTTAGTACTCAAGCTAGCTACAGATATTTGAGCAAATGTGATAGTGGTAGTCATTTCATTATTTGTATACCAATTTATTTATATTATGTTTTTTTTTTCTCTGTTTTCTTATTTCTTTTTCCATATTGTTGCTTCTGGTACCTATAATAACGAATTATTCATTGCGGATTGACTGAAAATGACCACTTGCAGGGTGTAAGTATCTCAAGTTTTATAGTATCTATTAGGTTCTCTTTTCATATGAAGTCTCTAAACCTCATTGGAATTCATCTTTCTCTCTCTCTCTCTCTCTCTCTCTCTCTCTCATATTGTAATTGAAAGGAAAAAAAAAGAAAAAAAGAAAAAAAGAACAGTCAGTTTATAAACAACCTAGGCAGTTCATGATCCGCCGGCAGTTTTTTAATCAGTCTCCTCTATTCATGAACTCCCTAGACCGTTTATAAGATGCCTATAGACAGTTCACTAATCACGTAGGCATTCATTCGCAAAATTTCACTCCCTGCAGTCGCAGGGAAGCGTTGAAAGAGCTAGTAGAGACATAGAGGAGATGTTATTCGCATGGATACAAGATCAGAGGATCAGCAGACAGGAGTGAGGGACTCCGCATTGTTCAACATAATATGAAAAATAGGGCGTTCCGCAGTGTAGTGGCATACAACAAAGCCCTTGATGTGAAGCTATGTTTGGAGCCCCGACAAAGATAGCCTTTGAAAATACATGTCTGCCCGGTGAAATCTGGGCAAGATGAGAGGCAGAAGAGGATTTGGAGAGAGCGATGATAGAGTTAAAGAAGGTGTCCATCAATACTCTAGAAGACCGCTCAAATAATGACGATTGAATCCTAATTTCTCAAGAAAAAATTTATGACAATTTGAAATGAGCCCAGTCAAGAAGAATCGGAAATTCCCATTCAGACATTGTTAAAGATAAAAACACTCACGCAGTCGCGTGAGTAATACACGGCTTTTCCTTTGACTAATCAAATTTCATTAAGAGAATCACTCCTCCTAATAACTTATAAATTTTATTTATTCTCTCGTCATCATCTGTATCTAAAGAAAAAAAGTCGGCGAATGTTCAGAAATTCTGATCGTCACTAAACAAACTGCCATGAATTATCGCAGCGAAAAAAATTTCCCATTTACATGTGAACCAATTTGTTCATCAGGTCAATCAGAAACACACTGAACTTAACCTAACCTAACCTAAAGAAGCCCTCACTGTGTAAAATCATTCTTCTAAACTAATTTATTGAACCCTTTGTCAAGAATGAATCTGTCGAATAAAAGGTTCTTCATAACAATAGACGCACTGATAATAAAAGGATAGGGGTTTGCTTCAGGTAATGTGAGCGACTATACTCCTAATGAGTGAGAAATTAATTAAAAAATTGCAAATTTCTCAAGAACTACTCGTCTGATTCTCAAAAAAAAATCGCGGGTGCACATCTTCATAAATATTATGTACTACAATATGGCCAAGTTTCAAGAAAATCCGTCGGGTAGTTTCGGAGGAGTTCGACGGACAAAAAAATCTTATAATAAATAATAAATAAATAATAAATCCATATATAAGGAAACCTTAACGGGCGGGTGTAATACCTCACTTTTCCATTAGGAAAAGTCGGTAAAAAGCGATGCAATTATGAGGAAGAGAGAAGGCGCAAAGGATTCTCTCTTGAAGTGGGTAAAAAGAATGAAGCTACCGTTCAAACACCAAATTTCCCGAACTTCCTGTTGGGGCAATAGTCCAAATACATGCGTCCGAGGTCGATCGCGCAAAAACGGATGCGAGGTAGTGTATGAATCAGTGTGATAATCACTTCAGTCCCCTTCAAAAGAAATTAATTGAACTTGAATTCTCAGGTCAGTTTTAGCTCGTGTCATTGCAAAAACAAAAGATGGGTTTTATGGATTAGAAACATAACAATCAGAAGATGTTGGCGGTCACAGACACGGCTTTATACAATGTGACTTCGGCAAAAAATTGTCAACAAATCGAAGTCTTTGTTTGGGGGGAAGAAACTACTTTGTAATTCAAAATGCCATGTAGGCAGTAGTTTCTATAATAAGTGGCATTATTCCAAGTTTACTTTTATTCGGCATTTTTAATTTTATACGACAAAAATACTTACGACTTACTCGAGAAGTATAGATGTGCCGAAATACCTTTTTACAGAGAAACGGACGTGTTTTATACTGTATTTTTTTCAAAATTTTTTAGTTGTTTTTCAATGCGTAGGTACGAGTAATTTATGAACTGTCTATAGGCATTATATAAACGGTGCGGTCTAAGGAGTTCATGGATAGAGCAGATCGATTAACAAACTGGTTGTAGGATAAAACGTCACTCACAATCTTGAACATCAGCTACTTATAAATTTCGCAATTTATTGTTGATTAGTGCATTGCATTTGTATCAAACTTGGCAGGTTTATCACTAAATTTTTATATGAATTGTTTCTGTGTTTCATATATTCCCGCCATTGAATGATGCGCCTATGCGACGAGCAGTACGTAAGTAAAAATTATCAAATATTTTTGAATACTCGTTGTAGGTATATTCTTATCCTATACTTATCAGAGCTGTTCAACTTACAGCCTACAAGCATGTAACAAAAGACAAAAGATTTAAAAATAAGAACACTCAGGCTCATCAAGAGTCACTTCCACTCTTTGAATTAAATATCTATCAATTACCTATCAATTGAGCCAGATACGTAATTGTAAAATGAACATTAAAACTCAGTTTATAAAGTTTTTCATCATAAGCTCACTTCAACTGCTAACAAAGTAAAACTACCCTACCTGTAATCTCATAGTAAATTCTGATTCTGAATTTTATTCTATTCTAAGCTAGAAAAGATCTAAAATGTACAAAATGTTTTGAGAAAATTCATTGTCCCTTCTTCTCGATTACCTGAAGACTACAAGCCTATACAACAAAAGGGGGAAAAATACACATCAATGAACCAATTAAATCAACCAAGTTTAGTTTACTCATAAGTCTCACCTCGGCCTTGGTTCTCCTTCAAAGAAGCTAGTCCAAATTGAAAAAAATAATGATACTTTCATTTCTTCAGACACCTCCGATCAACTACAGTATGATCTTAAACTATCATCAATCATGTAGCCTATGCACAAAAATGTTCAACTTTATCTTTCCGTGTGCATTCTTGCTAGCAAATAATGTCCCAATCATCCCCATTTGCATTTTTGCTCCAGTACACAATGCTTGTAGTTTTGTCTCACGTGTCATTGCTTGTTTGTCATCTCATCTCATCTCATCTGACAATCTCACATTTTTTCTTGCGTTATCAAGTTGCTGCAGTTTGCTGACTTCATCTTACAAGGTTTCTCTTTTTAAAGAAGGCCATTGATTAACGCATAATTGAATTTTGTGCACCTATGTGTTTGCAAAAATCAATGTACCTATTAACCTACCTACCTAATAAATTTGGTTGAATGTTCAAAATGGTAAATTTATTTCGTTGGGAATTGTGACTTATTTAACTGGAGTGAATATACCGCAATTGCAAGAAAGTGATCAACATTGTATTCCTAATGAAGGATTTTGAATCATTGATTTTGCAACTTGTTATTGATTGTACAAACATTGGTAGAAAAGAAACACAGGACGTGATAATATTAGGTATAGCAAAAGATGTATTTCATTTTGAGCGTATACCGTACTAATTTACCTACAGGTTTTGTGGTATAGACTAAAGGTAGAGATTAATTACATCTATTGTAATGTAATCTATAGAGACAGTATTACGTCTTTGTCTTTCCATTTGATTTGACATTTGTTACTTGAGTTGTGGGTGTTTGTTTTACAAAATGTTGGAATAAAAATAATGAGTGATGAATTGTTTATATTTATTGGATCAATATCAATACAATTATTTTTATTAATATAAAGTCGATATCAAGCTACAATGATTGTATTCAGCTCAGTAGTGCACTGTTTAAAACAGGTACCTATATTTTGTATTTCCATTTGAGTCCTAATCTGAGAGATCTCCAAATTGACAGAATGTGAATATGAAAGTAAGTATTAGCCAAGTATAAAGAAGCGGCAGAAAATCGTTTGTGTAAAGGCTGGTTCTGAAGCTGTTAGTCTTGATGTTGATGATCTATTAATTGGAGAGCAAAATCAGAAGCAATTGCGACAATATTATTCCAATATAGAGATGATCAAAGAGAAGTGAGTAAGTATTACAAAAATTAGGAACAAATGAGTGAGTCAATGAAATTGAGAATTAAGTTTTGAGTAGAAAAGTATGTGTTAGTCTAGACGTATCATGGTTATTGGGTGTTTGTTTCACGTTATTCATTATTTTAGACCTACTTAACCGTAGGCGATGATTAGAACTTTTATCGTTGAGGGTTTGTTTTTTTTTTTTTCTAGTAAGATAAATAGATTAACTTTTTGAGGAGAGAGATGAGTACTATTGAAAAATTTGAGAACAAACTTCTGAAAAAAGCTAAGCAAGTATATTTATCAAGCAGAGTTGAAAAGTTAGCTGAAAGTTTGAAGCTGAAGCCACATAATTGTGGAAAACAAGCTGAAATGCATGTATTCATAACAAGCACCCTGCAAAAAGGTGGAAGAGGTTTGTGCCTTGTGACAGCGGCCCTGAACAAAGTTGAATACGTCATGTATCCATATTGACGATCAGGCAAACTGTATCTTTTGAGCAATTAAGGAAGACTATTTCTCTGTGATTGTTAATTTTATTTATGAGTTGATAATCTACCTAGCCTATATAAGTCAATTAAATTTTATATGTACTACAGGGATGTTCTCATAACTTTTGATCACAGAACAACGCAGCAAATACTTGCTTATGTCCAGAGCCCGGATTCCTCGGCATTTGTCGAATCATTTTGGTGAGGGCGGGAAGCTTAAAAATTAGATAGAAGTTCATTTCAGGAATAGTAGGGCCTGTAAAGAAAATTTTATTTTGCTGAAAAGTGCTGAAAACGGCACAAATGCCGAAAACAGGGTTAAAAGTTGAACAAGGCCAAAAATGAGCTATTTGTGGAATGTCGTCTAATATCACGGATTTTTGAATGAAAAATTGGTAAATTTCGCCTAAAATTGTACAATTTTACTGGAATAATAATGGAGCTTAATTTAGGACAAATCAAAAAGATCAAAAATTTTGATTGGAAAAGAGGTAAGATTTCTGTACTGATGAGTTTTATCCCTAGAAATTGTTTATTTTGGTCAAAAATCACATAATTTTGGTTAGAAATTGGATAATTCTGGTTGCGAGTTTGTAATAGCTCTGAAAACGCGCGTTTTTTCAACTTTTTTTTTGAATGCCAAAAATGGCAACATTAAAGTGCCAAATTTTTTCATTTTTTATTGCCAAAAAATCCGGGCTCTGCTTATGTCTTTTTATGAAAAATAGTATATAACGCTACAAGGGAACAAAGTGAGCGATATCCAAACGAGCGCTTCTGAGCGACCCGAGGGTTGCTATGCAGCGCGAGCTTGTTCAAAACATTTGTTACCATTTTTGTCTTTGTTATATCGTTTTACCAGATCGTTTTGTTTTCTTCAATTTTGTTCTGTTTTTCAGCTGAAAAAGTGTTCATTTTTCTTTTTGTTATGCATGAAAATGTAGTGAGTTTGAAGTAAAGTAACTGTGCTGAAAATACTTGACTTTCATTTTTTGTTCTAGAATTCTCTGTGATAGGCCTACCGAAATAAATTTTCATTTTTCTTTTGTTCACTTCAGACAGAAAAATTTTGTTAATTTCATGATTTGTTTTTGTACAGCATCTTTGATGAAAATTCCATCTTCGCAATTTTACTTTTTAGTGAGATTAATAACACTACACAACAAAATAAAAAAATTGCAAAATGCAAGTACGAGATAATACGATTCTAAAAGTATTTTTGACGCTGATCACGATGCCGTTGTCCGTTTCTCAAAATTGGCTCCGGTTTTTGAGAAATGATCAAATCAAATTCCCGCGATTTGTTGCGGCGCGTAGTGTATGATCCCGTTCTCGCAAAATTTGATAGCTGGGTAACATACACTACGCGCCGCAACAAATCGCGGGAATTTGATTTGATCATTTCTCAAAAACCGGAGCCAATTTCAAGAAACGGACAACGGCATTGTGATCAGCGTCAAAAATACTTCTAGAATTGTATTATCTCGTTCTTGCATTTTTCAATTTTCTTATTTTGTTGTGTAGTGTAATTGAATCCGGAAAAGAATTAGGTAGCTGGTGATTCCAAGCAAAAACATTCATTAATTTTATTGTTGATGGGAGATGAAGTCATTAAACTAAAGTTACAATCAATAAGAAGAATGTTTTTAAAGAGCACAAAAGTAAAAAATTTGAACACCGATTCACAGTTGATAAGTCAAACCAAAGGTCAAACCAGATGAAAACGCGTTTGTTCTGTCGCTTGATCTGCAATACAAATGTCATGTTACTTGGCTGCGTACAACTGTTTGTCACGTACGCAAAGAGCATTGCGCATACTCAACGGCGCAGCCGCAATATATGTAAGAGTGTAAATTCTCTTGTGAAAATATAACGCGTGTTTATTCCCTGCAAACAAAAAACGCGACTTCGCTCCCTGTAAGGAAGCGCGTAGAGTACGTGTATTTGTTCACATGAACCGAAAAACAAATAATAATTCAGCTTGTTTGCCAAAATCATTACAAATCGGGCTTTGGCTTCAGACGGCTTTAAACAGACTTTTGAACTCTGTTTGATAATAATACTTCTTTGAGAAGTTTGTTCTTGATTTTTCTGAAGGTACTCATCTTTCTCTTCAGAAAGTACCCTCAACAATGAACTTTGTTAATTCTCATTCTTGATGCGAGTCCTATTATTACTGCCAACTGCGAAGTACCTAGTTCTAGGATAATAATGAATGAATAATGTGAAACAAACACCCAACAACCATGATACCTACCAAATTACCTACCTAGGTACCTCTCTTTCCTCTCAAAACTTCATTCTCAATTTCATTAACTCGCTCATTTGTTTTCATTTTTTATTTTTCATAGGTACTCACTTCTCTTTAATCATCCCTATTGTATCAGAATTTTTTGTGGTACCCGTAGGTGGTTGTTCTTTCCCTTTCCCTTTCCCTTTCCCTTTCCCTTTCCTTTCCTTTTTTTTTTTTTTTTTTTTTTTTTTTTGTGCGTAATACTGTTTTCAAGCGTAACAACATGATTGTAACTAATCTCCGTGCCACAACAGTTATATAATCAATAACAAGAGTCGCAAAATTGTTGATTTGAAGTAAGTTAGGTGTCCCTGTTGTACAATATTCCGTTTCATTCAAATTTATTAAAATGAAATGAATTTACAATTTTGAACATGCGCAATCAAATTTAGTAATAGGTAGGCTAGGTAGATCTTGGCGAACAAATTCATAGGTGTGTGCGTTATCAATCCATCGACCAAAAATTAATTTGATAATACTCCGTTCAAGCTTCTAGTCTGCTAACCCTAAACCCGCACTAGGTAATGATTTTTAACGCAAGAAATTCCATAAGATGACGTAAGCAGGCGGACTGCAGAGACCATGCCGTTTTACAATTGGCTAGGTATTAAAAATCCACAAACATTACTCGATACCACCGGCATATCAATATCACGTGACAGAAATTGAAAAAGAAAACACGACCAGCAACTCGCTTACATTCGAACGTAAAAACTACTTTTTTCGGTGCGGTAAAACAATCGAGCACACATTGTACATCGAAAATTGAAATCGATAGGTCGGAGAACAACAATCGAAAGGCTGAGAAGAATGGAGAAAAAATAGCGATTGCAAGTTTAGTGGTTGGTGACTTGTAGAGAACCTATATAAAGACAAAGACGTGTAAGCAATTGACTGTTGTGTTGTTCTGTGATCAAAGGTTATATAAGGGCATCCCTGTGCAGTACAAAGTTTAATTGACATAGGTAGATTATCAATCCATATTATAATATTGAAAATCGGAGAAAAAATTCATTCTCTCTTAACTGTCCAAAAGATACAGTTTGCCTGATCGTCAATTTGGATACCTACACCACAATTCAAATTTGCAGATGTATACTCGTACAAACGAACAGGGCACAAACCTCTTCCAGCCTCGTGCGGGCTGCTCTTGTCCTTAACATTATTCTTAGCCTAGTATCGGTCCAGTATACACTGTAGCCTATACTGTATAGGCTGAGTGGCTTGAAAAAACATGATAGGTAATTTTGCAAATACGTGAAATTAAATGTTAGCAAAGTCATACAATCGGTAGCCTAATTTATGAAATTGATAGAAATAAAAGATAGCCTAATTCACGTAGTCGACAAAAAAAAAGGACGACGGGGGGGGGCGGACTTTATTCATGTAATATACAAAATTGTTGCGTAGGCTATTTCATAAACTCTGTAACATCGTTGGTTTTTTGGCTCCAATTTACGTTGAACGCGGAACTTCATTACATGTGAATGAAAAAATAGTGTACGTCGTGCGAGGACGAAGATAGTCCCGAGTGGTGGGTGCTGCCTGGTGGCCCTTGCCGCGGCTATGGCTGCGCTCTTCTAGAAATAGCTTTCTTTGCTCTCTTTTTTAGCGTAATAACTCGTATATTATGCTGCATGATTTGAGCTTTTGTTGCACCCACCTTCAATTACGTGAATATTTTCAAGCGGTACTCATCAAAACTAACGTTTCTCCTTCTCCTCAAAATTGCCAACAGAAACAATTTTTGCATGTGTGTATATAAATGCATCAGATGGAATAAAAAATTGCATACAATGCACGTGGCTGATAGTCAATCGTATCGTATTCGCATCCATCCGGGTATAGGATGCGCGTGAAGGCAATTGGTAATGTATTAGGTGCGATTTTGTGAAGTTTGGGCGCGCCGCGGCCTGCCTTTGCCCTCGATCATTTTTTCCTGCGCAATTTTTGCTCGTGGTTGCGGGCAATACAATCGAGGAAGACGTTTTGAGTTTTGAACGCGCTGCGCTCACCAGCCTTCGTATATTGGTATACGTACCTACCGTATATTCTGCTCAGCGTAATGCATTATTATGTTGTGTGACCTTTGTTTTGTGTAAGGGTGTATACGTGCATACAGTATATGTATATGTAGTTCGACGCGACGTTTGTAGGCCTACCTTCGTACTTTGCAGAAATCAGCGACTGGTTTTGCTTGTGAGAGCTATAGGGCGCCGAAAAGGAAGAGAACGCGCAATACTGCGTGCACACGCTAGATACTGATTCGTACGTATACAAGAATACCTATACTGTATACATTCTGCGGTATTTTGTATGCATCTTTTCATTATACCTCTACCTATGTGTATAATATGTATAGGCTACGGTATAATATTGAAAGACAAGAAGTACAATTACGTATACGTGTTCGTACGAGTTTATGTGCGAGTGTAGTTGTAGCAGGAAGCAGCGATAGGCGATGCGCAATGACGTAAATCATTGTATGCACGGGAGGTCGTCGCTTGGTCACCGATGATGTCGATGTCGCTCGAAAATTTGCGATCACGATACGCTTACTTACTCTTGGGGACATCTTGTGTCAGCGACTGAAGCAGTATACTGGTTCGGACAGGACCACACAGAGCTTCAACTTCATCAATAAATAATGAAGATTATCGACGTTAGGTGCCCACTTTGGATTACACGCGTTTACTGCGCGGTTACACTTGGTAGGATATTTACGAAAACGTAATGAAGAAGAGAGGAAAGGGTAAATGAAAATGATAATGAGAGGGCAATTAGAGCACAGCGTTTTGGGATTTCAAGGTGTATAATTTGATAGCTGGTCAAATTGAGAATACTGCGTTCCGTAGTATCCATTGTAAGTACATATGTACTGTTAGGAAACGTACAATATTCTGCTGTATGGATGTATGTATGTATGTATGTATACAGCTTGCACTTGTAGCGTGGTATTTTCTGAAATGAAGCTTTTTATAATGATGCGGTGATTTCAAAGATGATTAGGTTTGTATAGAGTAATGACACATTATTAGTACCAACAGCAGCTATACTACTGTTACTTCCACTGCTACTACTAATAATAATAATAATAATAATAATAATAATAATAATAATAATAATAATAATTCTCAGCCTAGCACGATTACATGAAAATCAGGTGCAAAATATAAGACAATATTTCCAGAAACAAAAATCAAGAACAGCATTACACAAAGCGATTGTCAATGCAGATAGGGGACTGACGCAGGTGGAGTTACAGGAAAACTGTGAGGAAGATCGCAGGATTAAAATATCGCAATATATGAATGAGAAGGAGAAACAGTGGAAAAGTAAGGTTTTGCACGGACGATACCACGCCGAACTGAATAAGGAGGAAATTCACAAGGAAGCGTCCTTAAAATGGCTAAAAGATGGTTATTTATACTCAGAGACTGAAGGGTTTATAATGGCCATCCAAGATGAAGTAATAAATACACGGAATTACCGTAAATATATTATAAAGGATGCCACTATAGAGAATGATGAGTGCCGAAAGTGTGGTAAAATAAGCGAAACGATCCAGCATCTTACAGGAGCCTGTGAAAATCTAGTGGCTAAGGAGTATAAGGCAAGACACGATGATGTGGCCAGGGTAATACATAGCTTGCTCGCCAAAAGGTATCACTTTGAAAAAAATTTACAACCTTACTACAGGTATGAACCTCAAAAAGTAATGGAAAATGAGGATGCTGTTTTATACTGGGACCGAACCATTTATACGAGAAATACACTTGAGCACAACAGGCCGGATATAGTTGCGAAAGATAAGGCTATAAACACAGTATACCTAATTGATATAGCGGTGCCGAATACCAACAATATTCTGAGAACAGTTCAGCAAAAGATTACCAAATATATCGAGCTAGCGAAGGAAATCGAACAGCAATGGAAAGTGAAAACGAAAATACTCCCCATCGTCTTATCAACAACGGGAATTATACCAAAGGCAACTGTGAAGAATATTGAGGAAATCGGAGGTACCTGGACTGAGCTACGGAGCATGCAGAGAGCTGCCATAATTCATACAACAGGAATTGTGCGAAGAGTCATCGGCGAATAAGAGACACAACCGTAGTAGACCTGGACATGAATATCCCTCTACTATGTGAATGCGAGGCACGGGAAGCCTTTGAATGGGAATAATAATAATAATAATACAGTAAAACCTCCGATTAGCGGACACTCGCGGTCGCCTAAAATTTGTCCGGTATTCAGAGGAGACAAAAAAAAAAGAAAAAAAAAAAGCAAAGAAATTGATGTACATTACGTATGTACTGATGAATGTTGCAGTATAAATTTATGATAAGTCAGTCAAAGTTTCCTAACGGCCGCCCTGATGGCATTTTATACTTAAATCATGGAATAGATCTGTTTCCAGCTGTACAGGCGAAGAAAATAGCATTCGAATTTTATCTACAGTACATATTATTGACGATAGACGCAACATCTTTCTGCTGACACATTGTTCAAAAATGAATTGCATTGTATGCACAGGAATTAAATAATAATTTAATCATTTGAGTCGGAAAATTGAGCATAAAAAAGAGGAAAAATCCCCAAAAAATGTCAAAAAGTTCAAAAAAAGTGTCCGGTATTTAGAGTGTCCGGTATTTAGAGGATTCCCCATATAAAACAGGTTAAAATGTTCCCGTTCCCGAAAAAGTGTCCGTTATTTGGAGGTGTCCGGTATTTAGAGGTGTCCACTAAGAGAGGTTTCACTGTAATAATAATAATAATAATAATAATAATAAAATACCTAATTCCAAAAGGTAAGATGACAGCGGACCCATCAAAATACAGGCCTATTGCCTGCCTGTGCACACTGTACAAAATTATTACTGCCTGCATTACGGACAAGGTGGATAAGCACTGCGAAAAGTACAAGGTAATATAGCTGATGATGAACAGAAAGGCAGCCGGAAAAAGACACTTGGATGCAAAGAACAACTGATTGTAGATGGAACTATCACAGAACAGGCATACAAGAAAAAGCGCCGGCTACATACCGCATTTATTGATTACCAGAAGGCGTATGATTCTGTCCCGCACTCCTGGCTGGTCGAGAGGCTGAGAATATATAAGATCGACCCTAAACTCATAGGATTTCTCTCTAGCGTAATGAGGCAGTGGACCACAAACATAGTCCTCAGTACAAGAGTTTGTAAACAAGAAATAGAAAATATAGAAATCAACCGGGGAATATTTCAAGGGGATTCATTGAGCCCCTTGTGGTTTTGCCTCGCATTAAACCCTCTGTCTCGAATGCTGAACAATGGAAAAGATGGATATAGTCTGAAAAATGAAGATGGCATGGCAGCCAGGAAAAAATAAATCACCTATTTTATATGGACGATCTGAAATTGTATGCCAGGTCCAAAATAGAGATGGAAAGGACAATAAAGGTAGTGGCTCAGTTCTCGAAAGATATCCAGATGAAATTTGGACTTGACAAGTGCCGCACAGTGACAGTGGCGCAGCAAAAGATGGAATTTAATGATGAAAAAATCAGTACAAGCGCGGAAGAGGAGGAGGAACAGATAATAAAAGCTCTACAGGGAGATGAAGTATACAAATATCTTGGAGTTGAGCAAAGTAAAAGAACCGAGGCCAGAAAAGTAAAAGAACGAATATCCAAAGAATTCACAAGTAGAATTAACGCGGTGTGTAAAACCAAATTGAACGGGGCAGCGATAATAAAAGCAATTAATACTTATGCAATCCCTGTACTCACTTACTCTTTCGGTATTGTCGCATGGAGTAACACTGACCTGGAGGCACTACAGAGAAAAATAAGAACTACCTTGACAAAACACCGGTATCACCACCCTACAGCTGCAGTCGAGAGAACAGTCATGCCCAGGAAACAAGGGGGGCGAGGCCTCATTGACATTCTTAGCCTACATGATCGACAAGTGATGAACATGAGGAAGTATTTCCATACAAAGATGGAGGGCAACAAAATTATAAAAGCAATTGTATTTGCTGATCAGGGACTGACGCCACTAAACCTCCGAGAAATGCAAGATAATTTGAAGGAGAAAATACAGCGCCGAGAAGAGGAACGCGGGAACACATGGCGTGGGAAGGCCATTCACGGAAAGTTTGCTAGTGAATTACTCAATGAACATGTGGATCAAAACCGGTCAAATGCATGGTTAGGAAAGGCTGGTATTTTCCCAGAAACTGAAGGCGCTATGTTCGCAGTCCAAAACCAAGTGGTCCATCCAAAGAACTATAGAAAATTAGTTCTAAAGGAAAACGGTGTTAAGGACACCTGCCGCAGATGTGGTGCAAATGGAGAAACTATCCAACATGTGTTGAATGGGTGCCCGCAACTTGCACCAAAAGCCTATAAAGAACGGCATGATGCGGTAGGGAAAATTCTCCATCTGGAACTGAGAAAGAAAATGGGTGAAACTAACGCTAAACACATCCGATACTACAGTATAATTAATTATACGCCAGAAGCGGTAATAGATAGTAAAGAATACACCATATACTGGGACCGCACAATAATGTCCGATATAGAAGCTCTGCACAATAGGCCTGACATTACAATATTTGACATGCTGAGAAGATACAAAAATATATGGAACTTGGACAACAACTGAAGCGATTATGGCAAGTGAAGGAAGTCGACATCATACCAATTGTCATAACAAGTAACGGGTTGATCCACAGGGAAACAAACAAGAATTTGAAGAAGCTGGACTTACCGCAGTATACACTTCTCGAGATGTAGAAGGCTGTTATCCTAAAATCGTGTAGTCTCGTTAGACAGTTTCTAAATAGCGAGTAATGATGTGCATTAGAAACCTGGGAAATTTGTACCTGTACTAATGTTTTACGCCGGGAATACGCACAACCACGTATAACCGAGGACGAGTGAATAATAATAATAACTATAGCACGGCGGCGCGCCTACGGTGCGCCTATCATGTTTTCTTTTTACGGCTGTCTAAAAAACTGTTCTACTGTAGAATATTTTGTGAAAAAGTTTTCCTTTTATAGATTATTTGGCACCTTTTTCAAAATATGAACGTATTTTCTATTTTTTTCATTACAAGACAGAAGAAGTAAAAAATTTTCAATAAATCATTTGTAAATAAAATCTTTATGGAAAGAACGTGAGTGAAAATAATTGTCAATAACCCAGTGAATTATCCAGATAATTTTGGATTGAAGGAAAAAGAAATAGAAATTCCTGAGATAACTTTCCTTTGGATTTTAATGCGAACACAAACTTTTCACAGCTAAATTTGAGTATGGTATACACATATAAGACAAAGAGAGTAATTTAATTCTGCGGTTCAATCTTATATTCAGGATTCACACTTTTTTCTTTTTTTTTTTTTTTTCTAATTATTTGCTTTTGTGTCTTTTTATCTCATCATACTTGTACAATCTGATGGATTTTTTTTCAAGTTTATTTTCTTCTCGATTTTCTTCAATTTTACACTCTTTTTCTCTTGTTCTTCCATACAATAGTTTTCTTTGTCGTTCTCCAAGTCTTCCGAGTTGTTCTCTTCAGTTGTTCTCTTTGTCAGTATCATGCTCTTCCATTCCGCCCTTTCTTCCTCTCCTTTTTCTCTAGTCTTCTAACTCATTTGCTCTTATTATTTATATGGTAATAATTAATTCTGTGCACCGTCCTTCTCTGATCTGCAATTTAGAATGGAAGGAAAACGCTTTGATTCTAAGATTAGTCCATTCATTTCACCCTTTCTCTTTCTGTTTTTCTCGACATAAGGTTGTCTTTAAAATTTTGTTTTTGTTAGAGGTGCACAGTGCTCTTAATGGCAACCCTCTCTGTCTTATTTTTCAAAATTTCTTCCTCCATGTAGCTCACTTGAAACAAACTTTCTCAAGGCCCTCCATATATTCTTTGGGGTCCACTTATCTCCAACTAACAGTTATTCTTGACACTGAGTCCTGATTTCTGTAATTTGCTATTCTATAGGGATCATTCCATTGAATCCTGATGATGTTAGATCCTCCCAGTTTATGTTATCAACTACCTTAATTTAAATTAGGGTTCAATGAGGAATTTGTTCTGTGAGGGTAAGGACTCTCGCCAATTGCCCAGAATGATGGTTAAGGTTTCCCAAGTCCTCCTCCTGTCATATTATTTCAAAAGTTGAAATTTCCCTCTCTCTCTCACCGTACATAGCTTGAAAGTTTAAATTTTCCACAGTTACCCTCTTGTCATAATAGTATGGCTCCATGTACTTACGAAATTTTCAGTTTTTCTTTTTTTCATGGTTCATTTTACGGTTCAGTTTTTTCCAATTTTGTCTTTTGTCATATGAACAGTTGGATTTCCAATATTCGAATTGTTTTCAAATCTGAGTCCTTTGATGATAGAAATTTTTCAACACCCTTCTATTATACATAGCTCAGAAGTCTAAAATTTTCAAATTCCTCCGATCATATTTAGCTCAATTTTTGAAATTTTATTGAATCCAAAACTTTTAATGAGTAAATTTTTCGGGACTCCAATTTTGTCTAGCTCGAAGGTAAAAATTTCTTTCAACTTCCTTTTCCCATATCATACTTGATTCAAAGCAATTTCAAGTTCCACGCTCGGTCCTATGTTTTCTTCAAGAGAACTCCTCTTCACTAAGACAGTTTTTCTGTCAAAAAATTGTTTAATTTGTTTGAATACAACGATTATTTTTAGCTATGTTTTTGATACCCTCATATCGGGCTTGAGGAGCGGCAAGGAATGAAATCGGTATAATTATGTAGTGATAGAATTACGTGTAAAATCGAGTTTCGACTACGTTTTAGCTAAATTGTATCAGGCAATCGGGTATGAGGCGGAAGGGGAAATTGCAACCCACGACTCATCGTAATTGGTTTAGTTATTTTTTGGCTAAATTGTATCAAGTAAATTAGAAATGAAGCGCAAAGGGAAATCGAGCAAACTTTTTGTCGCGAGATACTTTTTCTTCTAATTTGCTAGGCAATGAGAACGCGAACATGTATAAGACGGTTACCCCTCAGCGACGACACCTCTTCAAGCCCGATGTCTATATACTCGATAAAAGTAGCTAAAACTATACAAATTGCTACGCATTCGAGTTTTTCCGCGTCGAATTTAGCCATCTTTATCGAGTATATGGATATTGGGCTTGAGGTGGTGTCGCCGCAGAGGGGTGGTATATGCTTTGCGCAACGTAAGGGACGAAGGTACAGAAATTAGTAATATAGATAATAGATAATAATAATAATAATAATAATAATAATAATAATAATAAAGGTCAGGCTAATTGACATAGCAGCGGTGAACGAGACAAACATAAGGGGTTAACGGTGGATGAAAAGCGCAGGAAATACACCGAGCTCAAGGAAGCGATACCAAAGCAATGGTTAGTAAATTCGATCCAGATTATGCCGTTTGTACTCTCAACAACCGGAAAAATCTATCTTCTATCTTCTATCTATATTATTAATCGGCAACATTTTCCCCTTCCGCCTCATTCCCGATTACCCGATACAATCTGGCTAAAACGTAGCCAAATCTCGATTTTACACGTAATTCTATTACTATATATATCGATTTCATTCCTTTCCGCACCTCAAGCCCGATACGAGGGTATCAAAAACATGGCTAAAATCGTCGTATTCGAACAAATTAAATTACCTAGCAAATAGCAAATTTCTAGCCAAATCTCGATTCTATTACTCTATCTACCGATCTCATTTTCTCCTTCCGCATCAAAACATGGCTAAAATCGTCGTAAGCCGACAAATTAAATTACATATAAAGATTCCCCTTCTGCGTCATACCCAATTACCCGATACACCTAGCAATTATCTATCTATCTATTATACTAGAAACTCAACCCGACCCTGCATGCCTCAGCACGGACATACCCTATTACAATTTAGCTAAAAAATAGCTAGACGCCGAATTGCATGTATCTTATCACTATAATACATGAGCGTAAAATAAACATTGCATAGTAAATTAGAAGAAAAAGTATCTTGACAAAAAGTATTTCCCTTTGTGCCTCATACCCTTACGTTGCGCAAAGCGTATACCACCCCTCTGTGGCGACACCTCCTCAAGCCCGATGTCCACATACTCGATAAAGATGGCTAAATTCGACGCGGGAAAACTCGAATGCGTAGCAATTTGTATAGGTTTAGCTACTTTCATCGAGTATATAGACATCGGGCTTGAGGAGGTGTTGTCGCTGAGGGGTAACCGTCTTATACGTATGCGTGTTCTCATTGCCTAGCAAATTAGAAAAAAGGATGACGTTATTCGAAGGTACGTACCGACGGATAAACGTTATTCGAAGGTACTGGACAAATCTTCTATGAGGTATTTTCATCGAGTCGGCCTATAGTGAGGCATCATATAGGAGGATCGACAGACAAGGCCGTGCTCATCATGATTCTTCTTCTGGCTTCTCTCGATCCTCTTAGGTTCCTCATCAGGTGGCTTAAGTATACAACCACCCTGCCAACCTTTCCGCTGTCATCAGGAAATGGTCTTCGCGTTGAGTCAAACCAGATGCCTAGGTACTTCATTACCTTCTTGGTCTTGATTTCCACACCGGTGGTCTCCGTCTTACGTACTGCCAGTCCTAATCTGGCCGTTTCGGTTAAACGCCTCACTACCTCTAGGGCCCGGTTTACCCTGTTCCTCCCCGCTAAAATCGTTTCGCCCGGCAGTGCATACCGCCAGTGTGTCATCCGCATAGCAGATAAGCTAAACCCCTGTGGCAGCTGTACCTTAAAAATTCAGTTATATGCGACACACCACACCACACTAGGCGTCACTGTACCAGTAGACGTCTCTGCTTGGATTTCTCGACCACAAAGATAGTTACTCACCGTCCTGAGCTGGTACCGGTATGCGGGCACTTCTGTCTTCATGAGGGTTATCATCCTACACAATGATGCTTAAGAATCATTTTATGTTTCTGCATACCTCAGAAGAAAGTTCGCAACCAGTTAGTACATACACAATCTTTGTCTTATCTGCCGCGACTGTATATCAACATTGACACGGATAACATTAGCTACTATATTGCCTTGCTGTATACCTCCGAATAACGTTTTATCCGTCCTTACGTACCTTCGAATAATCACTTCGTAGAAAAAAAAAAAGTATCTCGACAAAAAGTTTGCTCGATTTCCCTTTGCGCTTCATTTCTAATTTACTTGATACAATCTAGCCAAAAAATAGTTAAACCAATCACGACGAGTCGTGGGTTAGAAGCTTCAGAAGTTCTAGAGAATTTTAAAGAAGAAGAAAATTTAGGCGCATAATATCCAGACGTCAGTTTCTTTGCAGTTCACTCTAGATATTGCATAAAATTTGTTCCAAAAAATGCAATCTATCTATATTATTAATTTCTAGCAATTTCCCCTTCCGCCTCATACCCGATTGCCCGATACAATTTAGCTAAAACATAGCCGAAACTCGATTTTACACGTAATTCTATCACTATACATACCGATTTCATTCCTTGACGCCCCTTAAGCCCGATATGAGGGTATCGAAAACATAACTAAAAATAATCGTTGTATTCAAACAACTTAAACAAGTTTTTAACAGAAAAACTGTTTTAGTGAAGAGGAGGTCTCTTGAAGAAAAAATGGGACCGAGCGTGGAACTTGAAATTTCTTTGAATCAAGTATGATATAGGAAGAGGAAGTTGAAAGAAATTTTTACCTTTGAGCTATACATGGTTAGGGGGGGAGGGGAGGGTTAAAAATTTCAAGCGGTATTTAATTGGAGGGAATTTCAAAAAGTTATATGGCAAAAGAGGAATTTGGAAAATCACACTCTCTTAATAGAGTTGAACAAGGAACACAGAAACCTGTTCTATGGGTCTAATTGGTTTTAAAAACAAGTCACAAACTGAAATTTTGAAGATTGAAACTGTCTGTACAGATGGGCATAGTGAAGAGTAAGCTTAAAACTTGATGGGAATTTGAACTTTAGACACATGATATGAGAAATTCTAGAAAAATAGGGAGTGTAATTCTGCACGGTTGTGGATTGAATCAAGTTTGTAATGAAGCTTTTGGTCAGATTTCTATAATTCAACCAGAATAAGTTGAATAGAAGATTTTAAAAAACAATGGCTTTCTTGACAAAGTTGAACAAATAATTCACAGATCCTTCTCCATCGGACGGATTGGTTTCAATATTGAGAATTGAATTCAAAATTGGAGTCCCGAAAAATTCACTCATTAAAAGTTTTGGATTCAATAAAATTTCAAAAATTGAGCTCAATATGATCGTTTTGTTTTTATCAATTTTAATAGGTACCTAACTGTTGTGGATGTTATTTGGCAACGCTGCACTGTTTCTATCAGCCGTTCAAACTTGGTATATTTTATGTTTTCATCTTCGCACTATTGTGATAAAGCCATTCCCAATTTTCTTTCTGCAAAGTGCATTGTTGGTCACGATATTTTATTTCATCATAATTATACAAACTACTTTTATCTGCACTTTCTATTTCATCGGGAAATAAAATCTCAACATTTACGATAGCGTGATCACTAATCTGTAAATCCAACAGGTTTACCTTTGCTTCGAGATTGTCGTTACTTGTTACCATGACATGATCCAAGCAGCTGTTTGTCTTGCGTGAAGGAGAATTTTGCATCGATAGCCTAAAGCCATTGGATTGCAACATGTTAAGATAATTTGCCGAGCCTAATTCATCTCTGCCGTCTATAGTTAAATTGTCGTATACGCAATACCAGCGATCCCCGAAACTGGGTATTTCGAGCGCATTTGTTGCGTGTGTGTAATAGTGACGAAGATTCGTATTCACACGCTACTACTATGATGATCGAATGTATACATATTTGACAGATAATTTTTTTGTAGAATCGAGAGTTTGTTGAAGGAAATGATCAATATAATTGAATTCTACGTTAAAAACTAATATTAAAGAGCCACATAAAGTGATCTGATTTTTTTCCGAACGTATTTTTCAATCTCATTTTGATACTTTTCCATGATCGTTGTTCTTGCATATACTTTTGACGGCAGATCTATAATGTCGATGTTAATATATGCACCTATCAGCTATAATGATTAAATGATTTCATTCTGTTTATTCAAATCAATAATTTCTTCCAGCTCTTCAACAAAGTTTTTTTTTTTTTTTTTTTTTTTTTTGAGGATGTGCAATCTCTGTAAATAACAAGGAAATTTACATCAATGTTTGCATTCGAGTCATTTGGATTACAGGGTTTGATAGTGAATTTTATTACATTGGATGTCTTAGCCTGGTGCGAGTTGATATAATTAAGTAACTGTCAGGTTCTTTTTTAGATACCTAAATTACAACGCCTCCAGATCGTCTACCGTCAATTCTTGGGCATGGGTATGAGCATTGTACTCATCGATTTTAGAGAATTTTAGTTGGTCTGCAGTCACTCAAGTTTCTGTTAACACCAAAATGTTGTAGTCTATTGAAATGTTTCTAAGAAAAACCAATGAATGATCAAAGTGCTTCCCAAGGCTTTGAATATTAGTAAGTATAATATGCAAGATTTTGAGTTTGTTACTATTTGGAATTTTATTGGATTTTGTACGCTAAAATATCGAATAAGGAAATATAGATCACTGCATCTTACTGTGCCGAAGCCTACTATTATCTCTATGAAATAGCTGCCCCCACCCCGCCGTCAGGAACAAATTAAGGATATCAAAAATAAAATAACAGAATGAGTAATAATAAATAATAAAATATTGGTATCATTTGGAAATTTAGTTGCTACGCTGAAGTGGCACCACTCTACAACCAATCGAGTATTTTGAATCAAATTCAGTATTTGCTCTTCGGACCATATTCTATAGAATTCTCCATCATTTCCTTTTCTCACAACAACTAAGCAATCACGAGTCTTCACTCTAAAACCTTTATCTTTCAGCATACTTCTAGCTTTTTTCTTCACATCAGGGTCACATATTAAAGTTCTCTTATCAGTATTGGTTTAAGGTTGCACATTCAAAATTGAATAACTTCATTACCTAATTTAGAACGGAAACAGTTCATTTGGAGCTTAGCTCTTCAATTAAAGTAAATCACAACTGAACATAATTATAATTGACACCAAGTATTTCAGATTTAGTTCATATTTTATTGAGAGGTGTTGCACAGCTGATAATAATAATAATAATAATAATAATAATAATAATAATAAGTGTAACCCAGAAGATACCACGTGGAGATCAGCTTACATCGACTTGGATCACGTACGTACCTACCCACCATCATCTCATGTACACAAAGCATTCAAGAATTTTATTCAACAAGTATAAAAAAAATTCCTAGGTTCCAATGTTCGAGTTACCTACTGAATAGTTATACGCTTTCCGCGTTCAATCCACCGAATTTATGACGTATTGGTGCGATCTCTTAATGACATAATTACATATATCGACAGTTCTTTCAGTTGTTCTACAGGATTGATTTTCTTCATTAATTGGTCGGGTGTAGAACGGCCCGACGTAATGTCATTGAATCTATGAAAAATTCACCACAAGAAATACATTGGGAGAAAACGCAAATGCGGATAATTGGGGAACACTTGAAGTGAGGCACTAAGTAATGCTTGCGATGGCTAATCTAGAAGTCATTCTGAAGAGAATTGAAAAAGAAAAGGAAGCAAATCCGTCCTGCAGTGGAACGGCCAGACAAACTCCGCGGCCGCAGAGACAGCAGAAGCAACAAAACAAACCCAAATTGATGATTAGACTAGAGAACGAAATGAAAGAACTGAGAGCTGATCTAAATGCTGTATAACAGCATATTATAGCGAAATGAGCAAATGTTCCAGGAATAGACTTGTAAGGTTGAAGAAGAAGTATGAAAAGCAAGCAAAATTTGAAAACTAAAACAAAGAAGTAGTTGATGTTCAGAATACAATAAAGTAGAAATTGATAACTAAGGCTGCAAAATGAAAAAACCTATACAAAGAGTTACCGAAGGAAAGTGGATAATATGCACTGCCATAACAAAACCAAAAAAGGTTCTACAGAAATTTGGAGGGTGAAAGGCCGCAAACAAGTGACATTCCTACAAAAGCAGAAGTTACAGAATGTTGGGCTGGAATTTGGTCGAGAGAGGTGAAGCATGACAACAAAGCACATTGGGTAAGGGAGATTGAGAAGAAAGCAGAGCAAGTACAACCAATGCCGGAGGAAGAGGCTACAGGGAGTGAGTTAAAACGCTGAAGAACTGGACAACCCCAGGACCAGATAAAATCCAGAATTACTGGTATAAAAAGTTGACTGCAACTCACGGCACATTACTCAAGAAAATTGATCAATACATAAATGACCCCAGCATTATACCAGAATTCCTTACCCAAGGAGCAACCTATCTACAACCCAAAAAATGAGGTAGCAGAGATCCGGCCGAATACCGACCAATAGCATGCGTCTGTCTACACAGCATACAAGATATTTACTACAGCATGCCTGGCGTTGAAGGTGAGGGAACATTGTTTGAGCGCATCAATAATAGTATACATGGAGAGCAAAATGGATGTCGGAAGAACGCGTATGGATGTAAGGAGCATTTAGTTGTGGATCAATTGGTTATGGGACGAGCTAGGAAAAAGAAAAGAAAGTTGTTTACTGCGTACATAGATTATAAAAAGCTTGTGATTCTGTGCCTCATTCGTGGTTGATAAAAAGCTTAAAACTGTACAAAATACAACCTTAAATATGGACGATGCGTGCAAAAAGGCAGTGATAATTAATACATACAACTGCAGGAATTGTGCGCTGTGTCATAGGCGGATGAGAGACACGGCCATGATTTATCTACGGCTTACCAGACTCGAATAATTTCGTCGCTTCATAACATATGAAAGTTATCAAGTTAAAATCATGGGACTCGTGGTCCATCTTGTAGGGCTGATGCGCGCCAGATTTGACCGTAGTATCCTGCTTTTGCAGGACATATCGTATTACAGTATTCATAATAACATCCTTATCCATACTGACATTGTTACGGTATGTTTTTCCTATGAAGAAGAAATACTCTAGGTATACCCATTATGATTTGGAAGGTGTTCTAAATACCATACAAATTATGTAATTGTGTATTTCGGTTGAACCTTTATTTTTCTCATCATATTATGATGCACATAGGCCTACATGACGTGCTGTGTAGTCGATTAAGCGGAATCTTTCGGTATAGCATCAGAAGTTATATAATATACTTCTGGAGGAGGGGGAAGGGACGTATATATGATATACATTCATTTAGCAGTTTTCAGCGCTGTACACGAATCGTATTTGTGATATGACGTCCATAAAGATTTCTCGTGAAACTATCAGGAATGAAGAGGCGTTCGCACGTAGCCCATCAATTTCCAAAAATGGTCAGAAAATGTCATCGGCGATGGATAATCGAGTAGGTACATACTATTATTTCATAAACTCATCGCATGTATCTCGTCTAACCTCCCTGTAAATTATATGTATAGACTGTACGTAGTATACCGGCAACGTCGTAAAAAGTTGAATTATAATAATGATAATTAATGGAAAAAATACCTATGTAATATTTTTGCTGAAAGTGAATTTAGAAGCATGTAAGTATGCAACGTTACATTTACATTGTATCCGTTATGATTTCACATTTTCACCATGGGTTTGCGAGTCATCAGACGATCATCTTTGTATGTACCTATATATAATATAGAAAATCGCCGTGCGTCTATTTTCTGTTTCTTGTTTTTTTTTGTTTTTTGTTTTGTTTTTTTTTCCTTTTCCAAATAATTCAGAATTTACATCGCGCATATAGAAATGAGCAAGTCTTCTGCGGTTGTTGATTTAAAAAAAAAATGTGAACGCACAAAAAAAAATGAATAAGTACATATAAGTAACATGACAACGTCGATACAAAAATGAATACGCCGCGCCGCGCCACCAAGGTAGACGATTTGTTTATCGTTAATGAGGTTGGTACCTACCCAACATAAAAATACAAGCCAAGTGTTGATTTACGAGCGAACTTTTATGACGGAAATATGTGTAATGTTTTATAAAATACTGACGGCTTATACTGTATACCTAATATACTCGTATGTACTCGTACTCACAAATACTTTGTGTTATGCGTGCGGCTAAATGTATGAGAATTGTTCCATTTACTACCTCTACTACAAGTGATCGCAGTACTAGTGTACACGACTACATGTACATCCTTCCGTTTTGTATACATACAGTATAGTCATTCTGAAGAAATTGAAAATTTTATGTGCATAGAGGAGTATAAATGTAGAGCATGAGCGAAGGCGAGGAAGGGCGAATGAGTACAGAAAGAAAAAGAAGAAGAAGAAGAAGAAGAAGAAGAGGAAGAAGGAGATGATGATGATGATGATGAAAATAGTGAGGAGCATTTTATATGTACCTACTTCACGCGGGTATTTCCTTCCGTTGTCATGTTGTCATTAACAGTTTTGGAAAATGCGACGAAAAGGTTTTCTACTCGTATCTATTAACCAGCTTACAATAATTATGCGAAACGAGGAATGACCAGGAAATGACTCTCTGATGAAGATATTACTATTTCATCGCAGAAAACATACTTTTAAAAAAATGTATATATAATTTATGTTGAAACACACCTGCTTTTTCATCGCACTCGCGTTACTATGCAGCGATGAAATACCGTTCCGAGGTATTGTGACGCGTTGCTGTGCTGTGTGCGAAATATTATAGGCATAATACACAGTATTATTCATTATGACTGTATGCACGCATTTCATTACAGCATTTTCTTATACGGTGTACATACATCAACGCCCCCATCTGCCCCCCTCCCCCCCCAAAAAAAAAAAGAAACATACATACATTAAACGCGCTATTGAGAGTTTGCACAACAATAGAGTACCCCTAACTGCAGGTATACGAGTATATCATCTTCTCTATACTCTATAGGATCCAGTGCATGCAAATACACAATGAGAGTCACGTTAATTTCTCGCGCAATCGCGCTAAAGGTAGTTCAGCGAATACTGTCTGTGAAGAATTGCTCAAATTCAAGTACAAACAATATTTTTCAGAATTTTTATTCCTAATTTTGCTATAGGTGAAGTTTGGGTACATACATACTCGTACCTACTTCGCGCCTAGAACGCGTTCATACCGCCAAAGTGACTTGAAACTAATCTTTGCTTGTCTTGTCTCGTATGAGTCAGTATATTTGCATACCTACTTCTTGTGCAGGCGAGTGCGCCGGTAGAACGCATTACTACATAGAACGCATGCCAGAATGTGTTGGTGGAACCTGTGTCAGAGTGGCATAGTATGAAAAGAATCTTATGTACGTATCTATCTATGTATGTATGTACTCGCTTATCACGTGCACAAGTAAAGTAGGTGCGCAGATATATTGACATATTACAGTATTTTATTTAAGTATAATAGGGTATACCTACCCTAATAATAGGCCTACGTATGAAATGAAATTTTTCTAATGAAGACCACAATTATTATTATCTACTTCAGCGATGCAGTGTGCGTATATTCTCGAACGAACGAAATGATTTATTGTTGGGAATCACATGCGATTGTACTATACTGTATAAGTAACTGTACATTCCTTCGAGCGAGGATGACTATAGTAGCGATCCTGGAAACCTGCGCGGGCAAATCGAAGTTTACTCTTATTATTATAAAGAACCTACGATATACTCGAATTTTAGGTAATTAACTAGATTAATCGAACAAGAGTGCATCGGCACTAGAGGGAAGTTGAGCTCCGTCATAAGAGGTAGACGTCTACCGTGAAAGTTCTGTTCGTTCGAGGTTTTGCAAGAAAGTATACATATTAATGATAGGTATACGATTTTCACGTACTTGAGCTTGTGCGGTGCAAATTCTCCTTCCATTCTCAATTTGCGTATGATCAACGTAGATCTCATTCGAATCTTGACGCGGTTTGATTCTTATGCGGGTCTATGACTGTAAATATTGTAAATATTTATTTTTCTCTTATACCCTGACGTCGAATATACGATATAACGCCAGACAGAGTGAACAGAATTTGTTCGCAGAATGAAGTGAGGTCTATTATTGGGGGACTAATAAATAGCACGCAATAAAATTAATTATTGCACGGAATATAATTAATGGGGAATAACGGAATGAAATAAATCAATGAGACGGTATTATGTAACTGAAATGCACGGAATTGATGCACGGAAATTAAAAATTGTTTGAGCGTAATTTGAAGGAAATTTATACACGTGAGATTGGAATTTTTAAAAAATTTTTATAGATGGAAGAATGGGTTATGGAGTAAATTCTTCTCAGGGGCCAAACATTTTTCAGAAAAAATTCAGAACTTTTTGCAATAGTATTTCTAAACCAAGTACCTTTTAATTTTTTTCAGTCGTTTGTGAGGAAAGCGTTGCACCCTTACTTTTTGTCTGAGATGCGAGTTGCCCCCTGCCCACCCCCCTATATCACTACCCATGCCATGAGTCTACCTGTACATGCTCATTTTACCTCAAACGTTCCGCTTGCAAGTATGTGTTAGGTATGCTCATCCGGCTGCCCTTGGTACTTATTTTGTCGGAGGCAAAGTAAGTTCCGTTAGGACAAAAACGTAAGCGTGGTCGGCCTGCCAGTGGCGTATTTACAGGGGGGGGGGGTTCAGGTCCGGACACTCCCCATCCTCCCAGAGGCATACCATTGGGGCGTACATTTGTCAAGTCTGAAATTAATAAATTACAGTCAACTTTTTCCTTAGTGTTACTTTGTCTATGAAAATTTTCAGACCCCCCCCCCCAGAAAAATTTTCTAAATACGCCACTGCGGCATGCAAAAGCGTAAGGGGCACTTCTTGTTCAATGCTGAATGCATTTCATCTTTTCTTTGTTCTACCTTCATTTCACATATTTTTAATTTATTACATACTTCGGGCTCCGTTTATTTCTTCGTTCCAAACAATTATTAATTCGCCCGTTTGTTTCTTAATTCGTTAATTCATTTTATATACCGTGCGGCTTTCGCTTTTCTGTTTGATATCATTATATACCGTTCAAATATTACATTTTCTGTGCGAAGTTGATTTCTCCTTCCGTGCTGCTGATAAATCATACCCTCATTATTGTAGGTTGGATTACAGGAAGCTTTGGAAATCTTGCTCGCATGTGCTCCTTCAGGGTCCAAAATGTCCTTTCAACTCTATTTTACGTATTTGTGTTGTCTCCTAATGTTGGAAGACCAGACTTGTAGTGTAGAACCCACATTTTTTTTGCAACTGTGCAGCCAATTGCTTATGAACTGCTCTCTTAGCGCGGGTCATACTGCTCATTGGTACGTACTGCAATATGTAGTACCAGCAGCACACAAGAAGAATGCATTCTTTTTGTCTTCATTAATTTCCTCTGAATGAGCGTAAACCATTGCTTCGAAATTTGACATGATACCATCTTTAATCTCAATAACTGTCACTGCGGTACTGTATAGAACTGATAGAATTGTACTTGGTGGGAAAACTTCTTTCAAAACGTTAATCTCTGTGAAGTCTGTGTCAATTATAAAAACAGAAGGCGCACTTCGTGAACACATATCTCTGAAGAAATTGAAAGCAATTCGAAAATTGACAGCGGTAGCGAGTGCTCCTCTAATTTAACCCGATTAGCTGTGCGGGAAAAGCCGTTGTTGTTTTTTCAATTCCTTACTAGTTCTCTCCTTGCACGTAAAAAATTATTATTTTTAATCTCGATTAGTAGTTGGATTCAAATAGCAGAACGCACACATTTTGTATTTGGATTATCCCCCGCTTCGTCAAGCTCTTCCAAAAATTTTTGTAATTGCGAACTATCATCGTCGGTAGACGGCGACGGAGCGAGTTTCTGAATTATATTTCGTATTTTACGTGAGGATAAGTTCTTGACAAATTTACGATGAAACACTCTGAAGATTTTGCTAACCTTACAATTAGCCTCATGCAGATCAGTTTAAAGTTCTTCTTCCCGTTCATTGAAAAGTGTGCTTTGAAAAGCAAGCTTGCTGATTTCGTGACAATGGACTAAATTCACAAACGTGATGCGAACTTTGTCTAACTTTGCGGGTTTGTAACAAGTAATTTTAGCCCTACAACCAAGGTAATTATAGTGCAGTTTTACTCGCTGACCTGTGCATTCTGATCAGGATAGTTTGTATCCATGCCGACAATGAAGAGAGTGATCTGCCGTTTATTGTTTGTCGTGATGATGAAGGGTTGAAAATGTACGAGGCAAAATTCTTCAAATGCTTGATGAAACTGATCATAAGTGTAGTCAAATTCTTTTTCAACCTCACTAAAACCACTAACAGTATAACAACAGTACTTTCTGTCACTTTTCAAGTAGGTATTACCTATAGCCTACTGATGTTCAACTATATTTTATACACCGAAAGCACATTTCGATAATGATTAGCGCACACTTGATGATTACAACCGAAATTTCGGGAGAGACACCCGAAAATATGATAGAGAGTTCCGTAACTGTGAAAAAACGGCGTGTTTCGATACTCTCTCTCGAAAAAAAAAGGAACCAGTACCGAAAATATAATAGCGAGTACTATAAATTGCGAGACTCATTACAGTCGGTAATTAGTCTCGAACAAAGAGGGACTCCGTACACAACTTTACAGTACATGCTCTCACAATTTTGACAATCATCATCCTTTGAGCGAGAATAAACCCCGCATTATTCGAGAATGAGTACTGCGAGATCGTGCGGGAAAGAGTCTTGCTCAAAAAATAGCGTTTACCAAGCGTATGAGTAGTGCGTACTTTTTTTTTAATACACGTAACCAAAATATACGCAGTAGTTATCGTTATTTCGAGAGCGAATATTATTTTGTTCGGTAGAGAGTACCGAACGTCGTTCGAGAGAGACTACCGAACGTGCGCGCTAGTGGTAGTCGTTGTGTCGAGAGCGTGTCTCGTTAAATTGAGAGCGAGTATCTTTTTTTCGGGTAGGACACCCGAGCAGTTCGAGGAAAACTCAGCCGCGGCTCATGTGTTTCACAAAGTTGAAGTTTCATACGTAAGCATCTATACCGAAAATTTGTCCTGTCACATGTTAGGACCCCGTAGGGCAGTTAGTTAGGGCGCTGACAGGTAGGTAGGTAGGAATTAAGGAACCGCGAGTTCGAGCCCCGCTGAGGCCGGTTACGAAATAATTTTCGAACAGATTGGAAATGATTTTTTTTTCACTTTTCTTTCATATTTTTCATTCGTATCCCTTTTTCTTTTTTTTTGTGAATAATTAATTTTATCGGCAATTTTAATTCTCGTATCTGTTTTTTTTCGAAAATAATAATGATGGGTCGCGCGTCCCCACAACATAGGTAGAGAGTAACGAACGTACGGCACTGACTATCGTTTGCTCGGGTGTCACGCCCGAAAATTTAGTATTCCGTCTCGAAAAGTTCGGTAGTGAGTACCGAACATTTTCGATGGACAGTATCGTGCGCGCGCCACTCTCTCTCGTTCGCTCGGGTGTCACGCTCGAAAATATGGTATTCTGTCTCGACTTATCGATACACGTTCATAAAATGTTCGGTTGTGAGTACCGAACATTTTAATAACGTCTCCTCTTCATTGCGCGATGAAGTCTCCTTTACGTTCGATGATGTCTGCTTTTTGTTCGTTAATGTCTATCGTAATTTCGTCCTGTCACCGATCGACTGCGTTTTTCGGCAGTCTTTCCCGTAATTACGATAGTCTCTCCCGAAATTTTCTTTCGGTGTAGCATTGAAGATTCAAACGGAACTACAGCTTGTCACAGCGAGTCAACATTGTATACAGTAGCAGTATAACATTTTGAGGGAATAAGCATCTATCTAATCGTTGCCTATCAGAAAAGCTTACATGATCCTGCCTAAATAGGACATATTATATAATACAATTACCGTACATTTCCCCAAAACCGTATTCCCGAAACCCATCCTCTCAAAAGTTTAATTTCCCAAACTCAAATTCCCGAAGTCATTTACCCGAAATTTTTTTCCCGAAAAGTCATTTTTCCGAAAATTTTTTCCCTGAAAATATAATTACTGCAGTCTACTTACGTTACCTTACAAGATTTGACCTATACATATTAAATATTTTTTAGTGAGGGTTTAGCAGACCAGAAGCTTGTACCGAACATTATCAAATTTTTATTTATAAATTCATGATGCATCAGTTATTCAATTATCATTTAGTTCGCTATTTTTTTTTTTTTTTTTTTTTTCATTTGAAAATGTAGTTGTATATCTTCTAATCATATAACTTACACAGCACAGCAGCTGCTATTCACCAATTTCTTCAAAATATTATCATCTCTTTTCATTGTAAAACATAAGGAATTGAATACACATATAAATACCCAACCTAATTAATAAACACCCCGTCATTTGTCTGTTGCATTCTGCAGTTTTTATTGTCTAGCTACACTCTGCACTGGTTTTGTTCAGCGTTTGCTATAATATTATTTCACCTTTTGTTCAATCTCATGATGGGTGCAGGATGGGTGGGCCATAGCATAGCTTCGCCAAGGCCCACCTCTTAGAGAGTGTTCTTCTTTGGGTACATGCTCGATTGCCAGTGTTCAACATTTTGTGAAGTCCAGAGCGATTTGTTCAATGAGGTGGACTCTGACAAATACTTTTTAACCGTGCATCACTCACACACCACAAGTTGTTACTCGTTAGTATAGTGCGATGCATTCTTCTCCGCGCATATCATCCAGCTTCAAGAGAACGACAAATATACCTATAATGTTATTAATTTGCAACAATTTCACGTACTCGATAATTTGATAAAAATTCCAAGAAAGTTGCTAGCGATCGGCGTTTGTTAGTACCTCTCCTTCCATTAATCTGTTCAGACTACTGTTTGAAGTCATAATTTGGACCTGACAGAGCGACCGCGCGCCAACATCGCTACATGTTTAACGTGTGTACTGTGTAGTAGTTGTAGTTGGCAGGTTAGTGGTTAAGTTTGAATTAGGTGAAGATGCGCGATTCGGCTACATACCGTAATATGTCAGATGTAGAAAATGTCTGATAATTTTTGGCTTGATAAAATCGCGATCTTGCAAGAGTTTGAAAATTTCATTTCTGCTCTAAGAAAGTATTGTGATTCAATAATACGATCACCCTCTTGGGCCAAGCTTCCATACATTGCCACAGCTGCAACGACTCTTTCGTTTCCAAGTCCGCGAATTGTTTCAAAATTACAATTTATTCATACCACTGTGATTTCTCGCTAATTCCATGTATACTCATTTGTTGCAGACGGCACTACATTGGGGTGCGAAACATGGGAATTTGGATATCATAAAACTAATTGCCGGATCTTGTAGAATAGACCCGAACAATCGATCGGTAAGATTCTGAACACAAAACAAAAAACACTTCATCTTTTGTGATACCTATTAGAGTACGGTACCGGTACTGTATGTAAAAATTTTTTGTATTCACTGCTTTGAAGCACGTTGGTTGTTCTTGTTCTTCTTTTTCTCCTTCTAGACGTGGTTGGCTGGCTCTGCAGCCAACCCTGTTAAAATAATTTTTTCTTAATCTCTCGATCGTCGTTATCGTTGTCCTTGTGTTTCCCTTTCAGTTGCAATAAACCTACATTTCTCTTTTATAATGCTGACTGGAACGCGCTTTGAATAAAATAAAATGAAATGAAAAAAAAAAAAAAAAAAGGAAAGAAAAGGAAAATATAATATTATTGCAATTATTTATTGGCACTACCCTTTCACCTGTCACAGAAACCGAGAAGCATGAAATAGCAGTATGATCATACGCAAGCACTTGCTAGCTCTTGATAAATAACACTGTCCAACTCCAACAGTGTTTTAGTAACATTGAGAATAAAAAGTGATTCTTGAATGAATTTTCACGCTTAAAATGATTCCGTCGGGTGGCCGTTTTTCTCTAGCCCATCTCAATAATTTGTCTTAATTCCGAGTGAAAATATTGTAAAAAACCCTAAAACTGCCCTACTTTGACGGGAAAAATAAAAGCTGAGATTCAAAGCTGAATCCTTCATTCGACGTAACAACGTGCTCTAGATCTAGGAGATTGTATCAGAAAAAAATTGGGTCAATCTGTTTTTAATCGACTTTTTAAGAATTGATCATTAATTACATTTTGAATTCCAGTTCATGAAAATGCTTCTCAAAATTCATTATTTTCTGCGTTATTTATGTGTCATTACATATCTACAAAATGAATATTATAGCCCTATTCAAAATAAAAGAAAACAAAATTCAATACAATTTTTTAGCATTAAAAACAGAGTAGGTAAACGCAATTGAAATTACACCTATGAACGCAACGCAAATTAACGGGGGGGGGGGGGGGGTTAACGAACCGATTGCGTTTTGCGTTACGACGAGCGCGCGCGTCTTACGCTAGAGCAACGCCGCCGCGCCGCTTCAGAACGCTTGGGTATTACGTTCAAGGAAAAATAATGATATAATGATCATTTTCTCGTTACCTTTGACCCAATTAAAATGACAGTTTGTTTTTCAATTGGAGAATGTTTATTATTTTGATTAGTACCTATAAATTCATTAAATTATTTTTCATCAAAATGCAGCCAATTAATCAGTTGAAGTTGTTAATTTTGCAACATTTTTGGATATTTCAACAGAAATTACAGAAAAACTGAATATGTGTGCTGGAGAGAAATGGCGAACCGCATCGTTTTCAACGTCGAAAATACCTTAAGAATCAATAAGAACTGTTCATGTTACTGCAAAAAGAAATTTTTTGTTGGACGGAGTAATTACCTATTAATAGGCCTATTTCTAGTTTGGTTTATGGAAGCTCAGCTCGCACATAAAAATAGAAAAAAATAGATGAACTTTTTAAAAAAGTTTTATTGACGTTTCGACGCTTCTACGGCGTCTGTGACACGTTTGGCTCACTTGACTAAAATAAAACTTCTTTTCTTAAAGTTGAGCGCAGAGATCTGCTTGAAGCATTCAGGTTGAAAAATTTTCTTTCCCTATAACAAGTCAAACTTTTCTATCTTTTCTTTTTTTGCTAATACCAGCAATCATGGCCCAAATATTACTTAGATAAGAAGTTATTACTCGATGACTAGCTGTAACGTGCGCATTGGCTAAGCTTTGACGTCTTCTTCAGGAACAAACAATGCAATGTATGTCTTCTATAAACAGTTTGTTTGATAAACAGTTTGTGGTCAATTTCTTTTACTTGAATTTATATAACTATAAAACGGGTTTTGGGAAATTGGATTTGGAGTAATGACATTTGGGAAATTGAATATTCGAGTTAGTTGGCTTTGTGAAAGTGGCTTCTGGGAAAATAGCATTCAGGAAATTGGATATTTGGGTTAGTGGGTTTTGGGAATTGGGCGGGAACCGATTGCTTGTAGTAGATTTTTAAAATGATGATACCATGGAGTTGATGGGGTTCCCGCCCAATTTCCCGAAACCGTTGTCCCAAAACCCATTTTCCCAAAGCCCAAATTCCCAAATGTCCAAATTCCCAAAAGCCATTTTAAAAATCTACAACGAGCAATCATCATTAAACTGAGTCGTCTCCAATTTGGCCATAACAGACTACCTCCTCACCTCAAAAGAATAAATATTATATCGGATACTGACTTATGCCCTCTGCACTAAAACAATCATATTGTTGCTTGCCTTAATCATATTTTTTTTCAATGCTCCGCATTACAAGACCTCAGACAAAAATTATATTCAACAGCTTTCAAATTAAACATTCCGCCTTTATTTCACGCAAACACTCTATTATCTTTGGATCACATTGAAATCTTCCCTAAAATTTGTCACTTCATCTCGCTACTACCTCCTGCATTCACCATCTTTAATGTATCCAGACTTTAATAACACTATAACGGGCTATGGCCTCGATGCCAATCCCTAATAGGTACATGCTAATACCAACCTTTTTTTTTTTTTTTTTTTTTCTCTTGAAAATTATTATTTTTTACTTTCTGTTGTTCCTTTTATTTCAAGGGTTATTTCAAGTTTTGTTTGTCTCTTTTTCTTTCTTATTAGTTTCTTTTCTTCAAAATTTGTAATTGAAATTGTGTTCAAGGTTGGTTAGTAAAAGAAGAAAAAAAAAACATAAATTGTACTGCGCGCGTTGCAACAAATTGCGGGAATTTGATTTGATCATTTCTTGAAAACCGGAGCCAATTTTGAAAAATGGACAACGGCATCGTGATCAGCGTCAAAAATACTTATACAATCGTATAATCTAGTTCTTGCATTTTTCAATTTTTTTGTTTTGTTGTGTAGTGATAATTAATTAGACTAGATATAAAAAGTATTGTGCACGTGGCTATTATCATGCAAACAATACTCAATGTACTTTGTGTTTTTTTTTCCTTCTATTTCTTTGTTTCATGTTGTCTGCTTTGATGGTCGATTGTCTATCTCACCATAATTGTTGTAATCAAAATCTTGAAATGAAGAATGGCGTAAGTATAAGTTATATTTGAAAACCGAGCGCAAATATCTGTAAGTTCTTCTATCAACAAATTTTTGAACCGTAGTTTTTTGTACTGTACCTACCTATTGGTAAAAACTTCTCCGTCTGCTTTAAAAACAATAACGTGATTAGTAAAATTTTGACAGTAGTAATTTTTTGTGAATTATTTCTATAGGTATAAGTATTTTTCTTCTGATCGCTCTATTCGCTCCAATAATTTCTGAAGTAAACACGGCTACAACCCTATTAAGTATACTGGTGTACTTAGTCGTGTTTACTTCAGAAATTGCAGTTGATGAAAACCAAGAATAGGGTGATCAGAATTAAGGAAAAATGTATAGGAATGATTCACAAAAATTTGTTGAACAGTACAGTGCCTAAAATGACTAGGTATTGTAAAAATTTTACTAATTTTTGAGTAACGGTTACTATAATAATACTTACTTCTATGAGTGTTCCTTTATTCATTTTTTTATTTATTTTACGAGCATTATAAACTGCACAAGGGTTATTTGCTCGGCGTTGATAATGTTCGTTTTTTTTTTTTTTTTTTTTTGTTTGTTTGTTTGTTTGTTTTTTTATTATTGATTATACTGTATTTGTAAACCGTCCTCCTCCATAAATGGCTACAAGCTGTCGAGGGGGACGTAAAATAGGTAACTGCAATAAAATAAAATAAAAATAAAATACAACTTGAATGAGGTATAGGTAGGTACCTACAGTATGGTACGCTACGGTAAGTATTGGTAGAAAATGGAAATAGTTTTCGTGATAAAAACGTAAGGAATTTGCATTTGCTAGTGTTTTAAATAGAATTTGTAGAATTGAATGTTGTGTAAATAAGTAAGGGTTGAGCTGGCGGTTTTGCAGTTGTGGTTTAGTGCTGAGTGGGAATTGGAAGATAAGGGTGGATCACAATGATGTTACCAGTTAGATGGGAGTTTACAGTCACTAAATCTCTTCTAGCACAAAAACGCGAAACGTTATGTTAGGTGTATAGGCCTACTGTATGTATTTCATTTTTATCTACAATTTGCGTCCCTAACCAGCTCTCTACGATTTCTCTAAGCCAAGTTATGGATCAAAATGTGCCAAAAATTCATCAATTTGCCGAAATTCTCAAGAATTAAAAATTGTTTCGACTTTCATATTTTATCTGATTTCAAAGTGAAATTCAACGCTGATTCCGAAAAAGATACCGAAAAACTGAAATTTATACGTGATATTGTTTGAATTAAAAAAGAGAAAAAATTCGGCTCCAATTAATTATCCCTAGTTTATTGATGACGAAAAAAGACTGACGTTTCGTTGCTCACGCAACAATTAGTGATATTTAGAGCCGAATTTTTCCTCTTTTGAAAAAGATACCTAAATAGCCCTATGAAGCTTGAAAGAAGGAGATTTTTCAATATCTTGTTTTGAAAATCTTTTCAAATTATGTAGTCAATTTTTGGCACATTTTGGTCCATAACTTGGCTCAGAAAAGTCGTAGAAAGGCTCCTCCTCTTTTCGTCCAAAGACATTTCGTCCATTTCACTTTTCGTCCACGAGACATTTCGTCCCATGAGACATTTTGTCCATAACGCTATTCGTCCAAGGAAAATACGTCCAAAATTTTTTGGTCCAAATTTTATCCGAAATATTTTTCAAAATAAGGGTTTCATTCATTTTCTGGTCTTGCTGGACGCGCCCCAGAAATTTCCAAATGAATGCGTGGTGTACCTCCAGTAATTTCTGAAAGTGCACATTCCAACCCTCAACAACATTATTTGTTTGGGGTGTATCGTGAAGCACGCTTTTGGAAACGTTCCATACATTAGGAGGATATCCCGGTGGCACGGCCTTTTTGCGTTCTCGACGAGGGCGTTCTCTGACGTACGTCTTGTCAAAGTAAGACGGCAAACCGTCGACGTCTTCATGAATCTCTTCCATAATGTCGTTGGAAACATTCTGTACGTCATCCAAGGAAATGAAGGATAAGGCAAACAGTAGAGCTACATGAATATATTCTTCAATTTCGTGAATAACAATGATACCTACGTTGGATGAGCAAGTATTGATAAACGCAGACAAGAAACACCATTCAAAATGCATGCCTATATTCTCTTCACCTCTCCATTTACTTCATGCATGTAAGTACTAGTACAAGCCATAAATTTACATTAAAGCTCTAACAATGAGCTTCTCATATTTTAGTTGTACGAGAAAAATTCACGAAATATCCTCTAGACATAAAAAGGTGGACGAAGTGTCATAGGACAAATTTTTGGGCAAAATATTGTCTGGACAAAATGTCCCATGGACAAAAATTGATTGGACAAAAAAAAGTTGGACGAAGTGTCGTCACTGGACGATTTTTTTTGGACGAAATGTTGTCTGGACAAAATGTCTGTGGGCGAAAAGTTGTGGAACCCGTAGAAACTTTGTATTTGGCGCAAATGAAAGATAAAATTGAGCTTACACATTTTGTAGATTTAAAGTATACATCTAACGTTTTGTGTTTTTGCGCTACAACAGATTTAGCGCAAACTCCCATCTAACTGGTAACATCATTGTGGTCCACCCACCCTGTATTGAGGGAGGATTGAGTGGGTTGTGAGATGGGGTATGAGAAAAAAAAAAAAAAATGTTCAACTAATAAATTTTGTTGTAGATAGTGAGGACACGATGGAGGAGCGAGATTAGTGAGAAGATAATAAGTGTAATTAAGACGAGTGTGGCCTATTTGTAGTCAGGCTAAAATTACCTCTCCTTGTGTAGAATTTCAGTGGTATGAGGAACCGAGTGTGGGTTTACATTATTTTGATTTTTTTTTTTTTTTTTTTTTCTATTTGTTATTCGGATGATTTTCCTAAGCTGAGTCATGGCCATGGCTGAGCACTAATGATTTTGTGGTAACAAAGCATAATTTATATCTTTCAGTTTTTTGCAGGTGATAGAATTATTGGATTGGTTATTTTTTGTAACAAAGTAGCCTTTTTGCTCACTTTATTTATCGGGGAATATAATAAGTGCCCATGGAAAAAAAAGTGGCTTCAGCATAATGCACTTACCCAATAAAAGAGTAGGGCTGAACGAAATTATAAGTGCAATTCACAGAATGACTCCTTCACAATATTTTAAACCATATATAGGCTAATCGTTTTTTTTTTTGTTTTTGTTTTTTTTTTATGAAATCAACTCAACACGTTGGTACGTTAGTCACATCTGTGATGTACATTGATTGTATAAAACTTGGGCTCTTTCTTTTATATGATGCAATATTATTGACTTACAAATTGTTGAACTTCTTGTCACCTTTTTTGTTGTTTGATTTGCAATTTATTAACTCTTGAAGTTTCTGCAAATTGAAAAATGACCAACACTTATTACTCATTTTTTTGAAAAGAAATAAATGAAAATAAAATTACAATCACCGTACGTGTGTACTGTATAATATTTAAAAAAGTTTCAACGCGAGCGCTTCGGCGTGAGCCGTTGACGAGCATAAACCATAGAAAAATTGACAGAATTGTAAGTTGTATGAAATGTTGTAGTTCAATTAAAAAAATAAATAAATAAATAAATGAAATATAAATAAAATGAAATAAAAAAAAATTGAGATACCTGCGCCCATGTACAGATCACTTTTTCAGCGATGCAGATTAGTTGTGAATAAATTGAAAATAATTTATACGTAAATCTTTGATTTGAGTATCTATTGTCATTTCAATTAATTAAAAATCGTTGTTTTATTTCACGTGGGAAATGCAAGATTCCATTTTTTGAATATACAGTATAGGTACATATAGGCCTATATATATTTTCGTAATATAAAGTTATCATCACAAAAAATTTGTAACGAAGGAATAATGGATAATAATTTAAAGAATGTTATAAGTGTACGTGAAATAGTGCATGAACAGACAACTAACACGTATCCCTTTACCGCATTTTCATGGTATTCGCATTTGACTAGCGGTATAGTCTAGGTATACTGTAGACTACACATCCCGTATTTTAAAAACAATGAAGTTTTTACCTCTTAAGCGTTCTCAAGTAAAAAAGGGGAAAAATTAATGTAGTACGCATGTATACATGTCAGGGTGCGTGATCATGATGTAAATCTAATAAAAACTTTTCGAAAAAAAAATACCGACCACGCTCACAAATTGATGTTAGAACGCAAGAATAGAACTGAAAAGGAAAAAACAAGTTCAACATTGGACCGGGAATGACTATTATAAGTGCAAATGATTCGTCGTGTAGGCTTTTGAAATTGAATAATTCTTTCAAATTGTTGAATAATTTCAAAAATGCAAGCAAAGACTCTTACGCGGTCGCCACCTTTCTTGAGTTTTCATAATGTACGTCTAATTTGGTTTGTCGAGGTAGCTAATCTAGATTTGTCAATTACCTATTGAACGGCGACCGCGCAAGAGTCTTTGCTTGCATTTTTGAAATTATTCAACAATTTGAAAGAATTATTCAATTTCAAAAGCCTACACGACGAATCATTTGTTATAAAGTCATTCCCGGTCCAATGTTGAACTTGTTTTTTCCTTTTCAGTTCTATTCTTGCGTTCTAACATCAATTTGTGAGCGCGGTCGGTATTTTTTTTTCGAAAAGTTTTTATTTGTTCTTTTTTTCGTACTGATTACTTTTATCAATATTATTTAGATTCGATTATTCAGATCCACAATCCTCAAAGCTAAAGATTGAATTTTTACTTTCTTGCAAGTAGGTCCGATAGTTTTGTACAGTATAAACAAAACTAAAATTTTATTTAATATTATTTGCACTCACTAAGAAACTGAACCGGATTCGATGAACTGTAAGAAAGGAGGATTGTTGATAAATGAAAAACTCAAGCGAAAAATTTGTCGCCCGGAAAGCGAAAGGTCTCGGGTTCGGATCCCGACGAGGTGATCTAAATTTTTCGCTCGAGTTTTTCATTTATCAACAACCAGGATCCTATTATTACCTCCGCACGTAATAAAATAGGTAGTGTCTATCGATGAACTATATGTAAGAACGTGAACGTTCTTTTACGTCGCTCGCGTTACTCTTCCACTCGCACCTAAAGTCTCGAGCTCCGGCTATATAATATCTTTCCTCTTTCTTCCTTATCATCTTCCGAGTGCAGTCAGCTGACCTGCCTTTCCTTCGGGAACTCGACTTTTGTTTCGATTCTGTGGAAACACAGCGTCGCCAGATTTGTTAAGATTTTACAATCTTACATATATTTGTATCATGTTATACTCATTTGGAGTTACAAAGTAGTCAGTTTCGGACAATTCGAAGTTCCTTCATGGCTCCGAAGTCCATTAGGTATTGTACGTAATGAGCTTAACCTAAGATTTTCATGGTCCATCATTTTTATGACCCAGTTCCCTCAATCTCCCACACATTGCTATGATTTTGCGTAACGTTGAACTCCAAAATTGTAGGAGGCTAAAATGCTAACAGATGTGCCGATTTCGGTTGGCCACTGTAGGTATTCCTTTCCAATATGCCAGTAACAGATCGTAAAATTATTTTCAATACATAACAAAAAACACATTAACTAACAACAGGAAATGACTATAATATTGTGTCTCCATCTCACTCTATCTCTCTCATACAAGTCGACTTTTTCAGCCAGTGTTGTTCCTCACTTATCCGCTCTCGTTCTTGTTCATGTGTGCTCTCCGTAAACATTACGTACATACCGCGTGTTCAAGACGAAAAAAAATTGAAAATTTGAACGGAAAAATCTGGAATTAGTGTCATCTGATAGGAAATTACAACAGCAATAAATTTTATTCTCATCAATTTTTCATTTTAAAGCATATTTTTTCAAAAAACGGAGAAAAGGGTTTCACAGCAATTGGCCGCTGTACAGCGTGTGGAAGAGTGTGTTCTCCTTCGGTTCGACAGTACGTGCCTGAATTCAATTTTCATTTTCTTTGATCATACCGCCCTGACATTTTTCCAAAATATCTCACTTTCTACTGGAATTATTATCACGAAAAGCTTATTTTAACAACTAGAGAAGAAGACCGATTGAATGAGACATTTCTGAGGAAAATCCGTTCAGAAATATTTGAGAAATCGCGTTAGTTACAGATTTTCTTGTTTACACTTACTGAAATCAAACACATATCCTCCCTCGCGGTGGTGAGCGCGGGTCGGTAAAAAATAACTTGAATGGCCAGGAAAATTACGTTAACCTTGAAAATCAATGGGCGTGCACGTTGACAACCGGGAAATATTTTCAACGCACCCATTCTGTCTGCTACCTAGTCATTAAATTTTAAAAGGAATGCCTTAGACTGCACAGCTTCCTCGAAATTCCCCAATAGCTTGGTATTTTGGGCAATTTTGATGGAAATGAAAATGTATCTTCCGACAGAATAAAATGTAAGACATGTATCGCGCCCAAAAAGAGGTTCATAATGTCATTGTCATTTAGAAAAAATAATTTGCGTAATTTAAAACAACTAATAGAATTTTCATAGTAAAACTAAATTATGTACTTATACTGTATACCTATTGGAACAAAATGCCTTCTTCGCCTCGCCTCATCTTATTTCAGTATTTTAATATTGTACTTACATACCTACTTATCCCGTTCTCCCGTTCAACGCAACAACGTTTTTCATCAATTCTATTTCCTAGTGGAAAAGTGAGGTATTACACTCGTCCGTTCAGGTTTCCTTATAAGTATACATATTTATTATTTATATTTTATAAGAATTTTTTGTCCGCGGAACTCCTACAAAACTTGCTGACGGATTTTCTTGAAACTTGCCCATATTGTAGTAGGTACATAATATGTCTGAAGATGTGCACCCGCAATTTTTTTGAGATTTGGATGAGTAGTTCTTGAGAAATTTGCAATTTTACCGAGGTATTACACCCGCCCGTTCAGGTTTCCTTATTTATTTATTTATTTATTATTTATAAGATTTTTATTTCCGTCGAACTCCTCCAAAACTACCCGACGGATTTTCTTGAAACTTGGCCATATTGTAGTAGTATATCTGAAGATGTGCACCCGCAATTTTTTTGAGAATTGGACGAGTAGTTCTTGAGAAATTTGCAATTTTTTAATTAATTTCTTACTCATTAGGAGTATAGTCGCTCACATTACCTGAAGCAAACCCCTATCCTTTTGTTATCAGTGCGTCTATTGTTATGAAGAACCTTTTATTCCACAGGTTCATTCTTGACAAAGGGTTCATTAAATTAGTTTAGGTAGGAGAATGATTTTACATAGTTGGGGCTTCTTTAGGCTTAGGTTAGGTTAGGTTCAGTTGTTTCCTCGACTTTTCTCAAAATATATATTTTTTTTTTCGGATTGTCTTTGTAGCTGGATTTTTAGATGAAGAATATTGGGATGGAGTTTGCGGAAGATGGTGGTGATGAGAGACAAATTATGAGCGAATGAAAAGATGAGCGGCTGGAGCCCTAATATACCGTATACTAGACCAATACTAGGCTAAGAATATCGTTTAGGAAAAAGTAATTGTAAAGCTCTTTTTTGTACCGAATTTTCAAGCTAAAAAAGTGAGATATTAGATCCATGGCAAGGTTCCTCAAAAACGAGAGCGAACGAGGGCCTGCCGAAGCACGGTCTCTACCGTTAGGTCAAAATGGAAAACGGCGGGCGTCCGAAAAACGCCGTACGTGCCTTCCCTTATTGACTCAATAAATATTCCTGCATGTAGTATTTTTTTTTTTTTTTTTTTTTTTCTTCTTTTACGAATTTTAGATAATTAAAACTGGAGTTTTCTTACATTTTAATATTTCTCATCCCACAACTGGGACTTCTAATTTTTTTATTTTTTTCATTCCGCAATTTTTTTTTTCTCGTTAGGATTTAGATGTTGCTGACGTTGCTCTTATTTCTTTTCTTTCGTTATATCATTTGCTTTTTAGTGTTTTAGCTTGTGTGCCTACAATTTGTTCGAGAATCAAATGAGCTTAATTGATAGTAATTCATCTATGGTTTTCTGATTGAAATGATGGACAATTTGTTCAGTGATTAGATTTTAGAATTTCTGAACATTTGCCGACTTTTTTTTAAAAAAAAAAGGTGACGCGAGAATAATTAGAGTTTATAGCAGTGATCCTCTCAGTGAATTTTCATTAGTCAAAGGAAAAGTCGTGTACTACTCACGCGACTGCGTGAGTGTTTTTTTAAATTAATTTCTCACTATTTTACGAGTAGTCGCTCACATTACCTGAAGCAAATTATTACCTATCCTTTTGTTATCGCAGTGCAGTACCTACTTCTATTGTGATGAAGAACCTTTTATTTGATTGATTCATTCTTGACAAAAGGTTCATTGAATTAGGTAGTTTACAAGAGCCATTTACACGGTGAGGGCTTTTCGGGCTTTTCGTTAATGACTCGTGTTAATTCAGTTATGAATTCCTCGACTTTTCTCAAAATGCTGTTTTTGTAAAGTCAGCAGAAAAATTGGAGCCGATTTAAGCAACGCTGTCGCAGAGTTTATGAAATACGCAATATTACATGAATAGATAAAGTCCCTTTTATCTATTTATTTTATTTTTTGACGACCACAAGAATTCAGGAGTTCTTTTATTTGTATACATATATCAATAAATAAATGAATTAGGCTGCCGACAGCCGATTGTATGACTTGGGCAACATTTTAATTACACCTAGCTCTCATTACTGGTACAGAGAATGTTACGTAGGTAGGTATTTTATGTTAATTATGTTTTGTCAAGCCACAAAGCCCAATTTACAAGTACAACAACAATAATAATAATAATAATATACTAGACCGATACTAGGCTAAGAATAATGTGTAGGAAAATAAAAAAAGTAGTCATCGAGCTCTTTTATTTACTGACATTTTTTAGGTAGGAAAGATAGGTAGGTAGGCCTATTACAATCTGTATAGCAAGGTTTACAAGAAAAGGGAAGGACTACTGAAGGAGGAATATTTCAGCTCCTCTAAAACTTAGCAGGATTATAGTGTCATATTTGAAAATGTGCGCCTGCAATAATTTAGGATTGGAGAGTTGATTTGAGGTGTCTCCATCAGAAATCGGAATATTACTTCCAATTTCGACTAACACCAGCTTCTTGAGTGAGAGTTGAGGTGAAACCCGTGAGTTAATAAGATTTGGGTTGGGTGTATCTAAATTGTTTGTTAGTGTATCTGGAGAGTTCGCAGCGTGAGGGATGGAATGATGAAGGGTTGAGTATACTAGACCACTACTAGGCTAGGCAAAATGTCAAGGAAAGCGTAATTGTAAAGCTCTTATTCATTTTTATTGATCTTTTTTAGCTCAAAAGATGAGATATTATATGCATGGCAAGGTTGACAGGGGAAGGGGTAGTAGTGAATTTTCTCGACATTTTTGAGGTCCTAGATCACTTTCAATTTGCAATAATTTCAGGTTTTATTATTTATAATACCTAGGTAATATAATACGTAGGCCTAAATTTAGATTTCCAAGTTTTTTTTTGTCGGCAGATCTCCCTAAAACTACTTGGATGTATCATTTCGAGACTCCAGCAAGTTACAGTCTGATATTTGAAGATGTGCGCAGCTACAATTTGTTTGATGATCTGATGAGCTTGATTGATACATATAGTACAGTACTTCATCCGGATGTGTTATTCCTGATTAACCTCGTGAACAATTTTTTTCACATGCGTAAATGGAAAATTTCTTTTCCCATGCGATGATTCATGGCAGTTCAGTTCATCGTTCCGCAAACATTTGTCGACTTCTTTAGAAAAGGAATAAAGTGCCGAGAGAATAAATAGAATTCATGAATAATTGTTCGTTGCAATAATTCTTTTAATGAGTTTTGGGAGTTTTAATTAGTCAAAGGAAAAGTCGTGTACTACTCACGCGACTGCGTGAGTGTTTTTCTCAAGTTTCTCTTTCAAATTTTTACGGTGTGCTCGCGACAGAAGACTATCTTGGTATATTTCTCACATCTCCTTTTGCCTGGCACGAATTACAAGGTGTTTCTAGGCTCTAGGGTCTATCCTCTCAGACCAGTTCTGTGGCTATGACTGGAGAGAAAAGAACAGTAATTTCTATGGCTAGAATAGTGAAATATTGCAATATCATAGTACAGTACCTAAATTCTATTAAGAAATAGTAAAATTTAGACAGACAACTTGAAAAGTTACCCATGTTAGCGGTGGATGGTAAGCACAGTAAAATTTACTGTATAGTGGTAGGAAATTTTCACTGTGAATTTCGAGTTTTTTTTTACTGAGCAGAGGGTAGAATTTACTCTATGACACCGAAAAATAGAACCTGTTTTTCTAACAGTATTTTCTTCTGCGCCTGACCGTAAAATATCTTGTTCAGCATATCAATATTTACCTTTCCGCAGTCAAGACTCCTCATTCTGCTGCATGCGGTAATTTTTACTGCGTCAATGCAGTGAAAATACTTCATTCTACTGTTCCCGGGGTATTTTTTACTGTTTCATCGGAAAAACTGTAACAGGTTTCCTGATTCCGCTGCACGCGGTACGAAATATTTCATTTTACCATTCCCAGGGTATTTTTTACTATTCCATCGGAAAAAGTGTCACGGTTTTTTCGTCTTTACTACATCTTTCAATCTTCAAATTCATTTGCTTTGCACGCTTCCAAGTGTATAGTCGCTCGTACGTCTCCGCGCAACAATTAGAATAATTCGGGAAGTAATTTGATGTTTGTGAAAAATATACCTTAATAATATTACGTTATAAATATCAGTTCAAGTTCTTTGTGTTGTGAATCAATTCTGAACGTGTTATCTATTGGAGACTTTGAGTGAAAATGTTCGGAGAAGTTAATTTCTACAGTCGTATTCTTGAACGTTGCTATTTGTGAAAAATTTTTGCACGTACAAGCGAAATAAGGTACTTGAGCACTGAGAAGTAGAGTTTACTCGTTTTGGGAAAGAATACCGGAAATTTTGAGGCAACCAATTGAAGCATCCATGTTCACAAGTACCAAACTATTTCCCTGTCACCAAACAAGTGCTTTTTTCAAGACTCCCTCAAAATATTTCCTTAGTGAGTACTGAGGCGCACCTGGTTACAAACACTTCCCTTGAACTAGAACTTGTTTTGCATAAATAAGTTGTGTTTTCTCCGTCCATCAGTCGCTATCGCTTATACAGTTTATTGAGACATTTTTCGGCTTTTTAATTTTTTCCAGATACCTACTTTAATGAATATTTTAAAATAAACTTGTATATTTTCATTTATTGTGTTAAGCAGTACGAGGAGAATTACCAAAAACAGCATAAAAAATTACGTTTGAGAAGCAGGAAAAATTGCGACAATAGAGGAATAGTATTTAATATTATACGAAAGAGGAAAGAAATTTTTACGGCATGAAAAAGTAAAAACAGAAACACTATTTAAAAAGTAAAAAATACTATCTGGAAAAGTATTGAGTGTGAGTACTGGGCGAGGGGTAAAATTTACTGTATCCAACAGGAAAACGAGGAGTGCAGAAGTAACTTCATTAGAGGTATTTCTTACTGCGGGAAGAGTAATTTTCACTCACGGTAACCAGTAATTTTCACTCTTTGGTGTCCATGTCCATGCGTTTCAGCGCTGGAACAGTATAGAAATTACTGCTCTTATTTCTCTCAGTGCCGGGACGATTGTTTTCGGCGAGCTCACAATACAAAAGAACCCGACCGGTGGCATTTATTCTTACGCTCTCGCCCTACACGACGTGCGAAGAGATTTTTGTAAAATTTCCTTTTTTCACACATATCGCAGTAATCTTGTCGCGAGCTTACAGCAGAAGACGCTCAAGCGCACCATCTCCCAAGCCCTACTATAAGGCAATGTTGATGAGTTTGAGAATTGTTAATACCTATCTAGTCTTGATGGTGTATTTCAACGTGTCGCAAATGGTAATGTAAATTATCGTACAACCGGAATATAAGTTAGAATTTACTTTCTCGGAAATTATTATTTCATCCCCAATTATCATCGTTTACCGTAACATTTGTAAATATAGCTCCCTTGGCCTACAATTTATTTTGTATTTTGCGTCTACTCGTATTTGAGATGTGATTCGGCTTGATTGCAATGGATGCGCAATTGGATCACACAATAAAGTGTTTGTTAGATGACTGCTTGCGTCGCGTCGCATCTGAAATCACTTCACAAAAATAATAATTATATATACGTATAATACGTCGGTATACAATACGTACATTATTATACAACGTTCGTCGATGATAGGTATTAACGCGGCGGCGATGGAAAACAATAGAGCTGAGAAAGATTAGAATGGTTGCGTGTGTGTGTGTGTGTATGTGTGTGTGTGTGTGTGTATTTGTAGAAATAGAGAGTGAAGAAGAGTTCGTTTGGTTTATTTTCATCTTCATTGGTAAAGTTGGCAAATAATTTTGTCGAATGTTTTGTACTCGTACCAGCAAATGATATATGAGTTTTCGCTCCGCCCCTCGAGCATTGTTAACACATTCTGTGATATATCGGTGAACTATCTGAGAAGAAGAAAACGGTATTTACGTATATACGACGGCACACGGAATAGGCTATTCATTACGTTGTGTTCACTTTTAGTGCCTAATAAGTTACTCCCATTTGTGGCAGTCGAGTCGCCCCTTTTTCCACCACATAACACTCACTCTTTTCATTCGATCCGAAGCGTTGTGATTCGGCGTCACGTTGCGTCTTCATATCGCCGTTCGGTTGTGCTAATTCGCATCACATTTGCACGACCGCTACGCCGCCGCGCCGCGATCGACCCCCAGCTACCAGTATACCTCGACGCGAAGATATATCTACGTATACTGTATAGCCAATTTAATTTTGTTGTTTCAACGAATGTGCAATTTGTACGTCTTCTGCACCGCCCGCCCGCAATATTCGAAATACCGCGCTGGTAGCGTGTTATTGTTGGAAAAGTATACGAATCCAATTCAGCCTGCATAGTCCAGTTAACCCAATTTGTCTGCATAATACTGGCTGGAACGCACGTTTCGAATGGAAAACGTAAAACGATCGGAGAGAGAAAAAAAATGATAAAAAAAAAATAAAAAAAAATAAAATGCGTTATCCCACGTTGATGAAGGATGCGTTCCAAAAAACAACAGGTCTCTCTCTCTCTCTCGCCACGCTTCATGACGTCGTCTATGACCTTGATCTGCTTTTGGCCTACTTCGGAGACTTGGAGAAAAACGACGCGACGGTTTCCTTGAAGAAAAATCAATCGTGGAACACAGTGAACCTGTTCTACACTGAGAGAAATTTTGTTGGTACTTTTTATTATATATATGTAAGTTCTTGATCAATAACGTATGGTAATCGACGCAGTAAGCTGTACTGTTTAATCATAATAATATAACATTACAGATATGATACTCTTATTAATTATGAACAAATGAATGAATGACAGATTACCTGAGTCGATTATAAGATTTACCGTACGGGACGGGTTCACTTGCACAGATGGTTTTTATATTATACAAAAATATTATGACTATAGAATATAGGTAGTTGTTGAGCAACAATCAATCTTGTACTGCACACACTGCTCACTCTCTATCAACACGTTTCATACTCTATCGAATGATAAGATTACCGATACAATGGAGAGGGTAAATCTTATATATATATATATATATATATAGTAAAGCCGATCCAGTTGAAGATTATTGTCATAACTACTGAAAAATATAGTTACACTTATTGAATAAAACTAAATTGCTTAGTTGTTTTAACTATAAAAATCGCGACTGGACCGGCTTTTCTATGTTCTTTGTTAAAATTCCTATAGTTTTTTCTCCGTGTATGAATGAACGAGGAACAATGGGAACTTGTTCTATAAATCGAATTGGCCTCCCATCATATACTGTATAGCGCAAAGTCGAAATTTTTCCGTCCCCTTCTACCATATACAGTATAGCTTGGATGTCGACAAGCAGTTTTGGAAAAATGTCAACCTCCAAGCTATACAGTACTAGCGGTTGGCGGCGCGCCTCCGGCGCACCTGACCGCCAGCCATGTGTTGAATAGATATCTGTGTTTTGTAGCTATTTGGATTTTAAAGGTATTTTGCCCTTTGCGGCTCAAGGGGCCGCTTTGCTAGCTCTCTACATCTTTCAAAAATTCAGCACTTTTGACAATACTTTATTTTTATCAATAATATTCAATGTGTAAGTTGAGAACAAAAGAGACTGTGGATTCACTTGAATTTTTTCTTCTCCCCCCCCTCCACCTCTCACTCTCTCTTTCTCACGCGTTTGAACATTCAGAACACCGCGTGCAGTAAGTAGCCGTTTTACTACGTTGATAATCCTCGTTTTTTCCCAATTTTTTCGCCCATTTCTCCATCCTGAGGGAGCCGAACTGTCGAAATTCATACATATTTACACTTCACAGTATAGGTATAGAGATACATATAATGAACAAAAACAGAAAAATATTTTACTTATATTATTCAAGATTTCCGTACTTCCGTTATAACGTTAAGAAAATAGAAAGGATCATCTCTAACGTGTTACAATTGAACAGGCTGCGTCCCAGTCCAGTTCTTGTGAACACAGGGTGTCAGCGTAAGAGAGAAATACAGTCGACAGTTGCGTGCAGGTACCTTTTTTTGATGAATTGAATGGCATCGCGTCAAAAGAACTGTTTTTCTATGGGAGCTAAAATTTTCATTTATGGCTTAAATTTTATTCCTGAGTGACTTGAATATGTGGCGAAAATTTCAAGTCGATAGGTAAAGCGGTTCTCGATTTATAAAAGGACAGACAGACAGACAAACTTTCCACTTTATATATTTAGATAAATACAGTACATATATGTATATGAGAGAAGGGGACTCGAAAAAACTCGACTGTCGAGTGTAATGAGGGGAGGCAAAGAACCTTTTTGTGAGGTATTTTGGAAGGCTTTTTTCAGTCTTATAGTGTTTGAAGATTGTAGGGTCGGTTTTTGAAGCATCCGATATCTCGTCACTTGACGAGGCTATCATAATCAGGCTAGATAACCGCTCTAAACTATAGGAGGGGCACTTTCAAATGTATCAAAAACTACAGTCTTACAAATTATATAAGCTAGGTAATACCCAACATACTGTACACTGGAATTGAAGTAGGACTTCTCATTGTATCATACTGGCTTTCCGGACGGCGCAGCGGACTTTCTTTCGTCCCCTTCTGATAAAACAGGTTCTCTGTTGAAATTTTGACCTCCGAGCTATACTGTATATGAGGAGTGGACTTGGAAAAAGTTCTTACTTTTACTATATACAAGTATGTGATGGGGAAGGTACTTGGAAAAATTTCAACCTGCAAGCTGCAGTAGTATATGATAGGAGGGGAATTGTAAAAATTTTGCCTTTCAAGCTATAGGTATATAATATGTTAGCGTTAAAGTTGATAATTCAGTTGATGTTGAATAATACCTAAGTTATCTTTGTAAGTGCCTACGCAGGGATTTCATTATAAGGAAGTAACAACACACGCGTAAGATTAATTGAGAATTATAATAAGAGCGCGCAACCAATTTCAGATCGACTAGCGAACCATCATCAGGCGCGATATGAACTACACACTGCACTGCACTGATGATGGTTTGCTAATTGATCTGGAAACGCTTGCGCGCTCTTATCATAATTCTCAATTAATCTTACGCGTGTGTTGTTACTTCCTTAACATAATCAGTTGATGTTGATATATTAACTAATTATTGTCAATGATAATGTTCCGGTATCAAAATAGGCACGTAATGCCACTGAATGTAAGAATATTATTTACTTTAACTAGGTATTTCGACATTTCCTAGGTATCGTCAACAATCGCGAATGATGATTAGTTAAAATTGAAAATCAAAAAATGAATTTTTCAAAATAATAAATTAAAATATTATACCTACAAACGACGCGGTTTTCTGTAAATGCCCTCTTTACAAGAAAGATAGTGGGTTCCTCGCTAAAATGACGAGCGCTGAAAAGATTTACGGGTTCTTTAACGGATTTGAATGAGGGGAGATGATAGGTAATCTATTTTATTGAATAATCTACAAGGGCTCTCTGAGTCTTATGGTGTTTGAAACGCTGTCTATCTGACGTAATCAAGGGGCGTAAGCTATGTATCATCATCATCATCATCATTATCACGGCTCCCTCCTTCATGCGTGAAGATTTGGTGACCCATCTGCAACTATGCTCCTCCCTGTGCCCCGTCCTCGGTGATCCGTACTGCCATACTCTAGCTTTGGCCTGAGTGTTGTTCCACTTAGTCTATCTAATGGCTTGCAGACCTCCTTCGTTTCCGCTTTCCCTCAAATTTCCCCTCGACGATCAGTTACTCCAAGTTTTCTCCCTACCTCCGTATAATGTGACCAAAGAACTGCATCAACCTCTGGGAACATAATACTTATTGTTGATCGTCGCTTTCTCACATTTAGGGTATTAAGAATTTAGGCATTGGTTTTCTTCTGCCATCTTGGTGGTCCATATCTAACCGGAAGGAGAAGTTTTTCATCTTGGCCCTATTAATGGTTAGGCCTACCTTCCCCAACAGGTCGTCTGGGCGCATAGCGTTGCGTCGTCGATGAAAATGGTACGTTTACATCAGATCAAGCTGGTACAAGGAATGTACGATAAGCGTGAGGTAGTATCAGGTAGTGCATATAAATACATAATTTAATAGTTCTTACTTACTACCTATAGCTGTGTAATAGGAACCTATAAGTATAGGGCGATTCCTCTCAACACACACATACGCAACGCGTTTCCGTCACTACTCGGGAGAACTCGTCGTTGGGTTCAGCGGGAAAACGCTCCATAAGAAGTAATGTATTGTTTGTCAACTTCAAGGAATTCGTTTTCAATGAAATATTGATAATTTTGTGACATGTAATACATGACAAAAAAAAAAACGTTGAAGCTTCCTTAACAAGAGATGTTAGAGGCGGTTCATCTTAAATGACCCCTATCTGTACTGAATGACATAGGTAAAATTTATGACTCCTTTTTTGAAAACCTCGCAGAACACAGATTATTGAAAGAGAACTTCTCGTATGTCGTTTTGTACGCTCATCGTTTCTGTTTCTGTGGATCATTCAACTGGGTTTTATTTTACCGCGGTCCTCATCAACGATAAACATTCGACGTGATTTGATTTTGACATTTACAGCCTTCATTTTGGTGTTTATCTTTCAAACGAATGTAATTCTTTTAAAACTAAAACGTTGACGGAAGGGGGAAATGGTTGTGAAATAATTATGCAGTGAAGAATTGTAAGTCCGAGTTTAATGAAACCTTTTTCCATGTTCCTCGTAAATTTTTCTCAAAATAACTCTTTTCCCCTAGGAACTAAGGATCAACCTTCATGGATTCGACTTTTTTCAAATATCTATTGTACAAATACCTACCTTTCCGGTAGAGTGTATGTAGACCAGCTACAAATTGGGAAACTTTCTTGAATTGTGGCAGTTAGCCACTCAAGAATGTTGAAGTGTTGGGAACGTTCAAAAATGAAGAATTTCCTCTCACGTTATACGCCCAATCAAATAAAAAACATTATTCCGAAAAAACTAATGACTCAAACAAAATGATTCTATAATAACAACGCACAGAAATGTAAAATACAATAGGTAATCACATAAATTGGAGGAGAAAAACGGTTGTACATCTCAAATTCAAATCGCGTCAAATGTTCCATTATTCAGAACACGTGATTCGAAATTATCATCGTTCATACGCACGGACCGGCGAAATAAAACTAGGTTGCTGGTTGAACGATTCACAGAAACAGAAACGATGAGCGTACAAAACGACATACGAGAAGTTCTCTTTCAATAATCTGTGTTCTGCGGAGTTTTCAAAAAAGGAGTCATAAATTTTACCTATGTCATTCAGTACAGATAGGGGTCATTTAAGATGAAACGCCTTCAACATCTCTTGTTAAGGAAGCTTCAACGTTTTTTTTTTTTTTTTTTTTTTTTTTTTTTCATGTATTAAGTACATGCCACAAAATTTTCAATCTTTCATTGAAAACGAGTACCTACTTTAAAAGTTGACGAAAAATACATTATTTCTTATGGAGCGTTTTCTTGCTGAACCCATCGACGAGTTCTCCCGAGTAGCGACGGAAACGCATTGCATATGTGTGTGTTGAGAGGAATCGCTCTACGGAAGAGATTGCAGGACAATTAATTCTTCTTCATTTATCAATTCTAACTATTTGTACTCAGGTATTGTCGAAAATAACTAGTTAGTGTCCTTAATTTTCCCTCTTTAACTGGTTGTTTTTTTAATATTTTCGTTATTATTGACATTAACTAAGTAACTAGTAGGTACTTAGTTAATGTCAATAATAACTAATTGTCGACTTTAACGCTAACATAATATACAGTATACTGTATTATATGTTGGAGATAACGGGGAAGATACTTATCACAAGAATTTTTCCGAGTCCCTTTCCTATAATACATGACTTGGGAGTCGGGGTCATGGCTGGATTAATTATGTCATCAAATTGTGACGTCACAAGATCAGAAGTCAAAATTTTTCCAAGCTTCTTTCCTATCGTATATATTTTGGAAGATCAAATGTGGGATGCTGCAAGTCCCTATCTACTATAGGTAATGCAACAGGTTCAAAGTAATTTTGGATTTTTTGAAATTTCAATCTCAATCTTTCACCACTCGAACTATATTGGGCCGCATAAGTCACGCTTTAAGATGTTCTAACCTGTTCATTGGAAGCGGATATTGCATTGTAGGCTGCGAAAATTCGCTGAAGAGTACTGCAGCATAAAAAAAAAAGAGTATTAGAAGCAAAGAATCAAAAAGCAAAATTATTAGAAGTAAAACTAATTCAAATTGAGAATTTTGAGAAAAAAAAAAAAAAAAAAAACAAAAACAAAAACAAAACGAAACAAAACGTGTAAATTAACCGAGTGCAGGTAAATAGGTAGAGTATCGAGCACACAATTAGTGATTGGAAGAAATGACAAGAAAATTTTAAGTATATGTACAGAGGAAATAACACAACAACATGGCGATTTTGAATCAGTTCAATCCAAATTAATTAAGCGTGGGTCAAAGGAGTTTTTGAGATGTAGAAAGAATTTTTGTAAGCGATTAAAACACCCTCGCTAGAAGGCGTTGCAAAATTACCTGCGCGGATGAAAATGTAGAGGTGATCATGGGTACTTTTGAACGGAAATACCCGTTCGTTGTCTTTAGCATGGGAAAAAAGAATAGGTAATGATTCATCTGGCCAGAATAGATTAAAACTTGAATGTTTGGTGTTACTGCAATTAAATTTATAGAGCGAAATTTCTTTTACCTTAAAATTCTAATTGATTAAATTGATTAAAACGCATTAAAAGTTTGCCGTAGGCTAATGATAAAATTGTTCATGATCACCTGTATACATAAATTTGACAGTGCTATCAACATTTGAAACTCTAAGTTTAATCGCTTATGGGAACGGCCGACAGATGAATTTGATGAGTACGTGATGGTGATAATTATAGTATGGTGATTAGAAGTATCGACTCTATTTGACCAAGTCAAATTTGAAATAGTAGTGCCGCACGAAGATGACAGTGCAGTGTATTTGACCCCTGCTTCACTGTTCGAGAAAAGAGTGATAGTAATACAATTACCGTATAATATTTTTTCATCATGACAAATCATCAACTCCCTTCTCCAACTTATACAGTATACGGTTATTTTTCAATGATTACATGATAGGTACCTACCTACGTAGGTATTCAGTCTATTAACATGAAAAAGAATGGAAATTTATATCTATTCTATCTATCTATCTATCTATATTATAGAGGAATTGACGTTTTTTCGTGTCGAATAGGCTCGGCAACTGTTGACTTGATTTTGATGGGACTTGAAATGCAGCTTCGTATGAGTGCTTAAATTGTCATAGGGGGGTTGAAAAAACGAAACAACCCCTTTCAAAGCCTTGACGAGGGATGAAAGTTGGATGTTATTGGCTGTATCTCTTCATTATGCAGTCTATTGGTATAAATCAAAGTTTTTCACTTTCACGGAATTGACAAAATTGCTTGGAAATCCGGATCGAGTGTTGATTGATGGCCGCGTATAATTTCGATTGGTGTACGGGAAACGTCTTGATGTGATTCACCACGGCCATGGATTCACTAATTTCCGTGGAAAAATATCACGACTTTGGTACGAAGCTACTTCTATGATTTTTTGACCGAGCCAAAAATAAACTTACAGGTGAAGAGATGAGAGGGTCTAAGCAAGGAGTAAATTTTCGTCTTGTAATGTGGATAGAGTTACAGAGTGAGTTAGGTGGTTCCATTCACATTGAAGTCATGGTCGGTAAAGTTGAGAATTAAGGAAGAAAGATTATGGAAAAGATTGGGTTTGGCAAAGTAGTTTAAGCTTATTGTGAGATAAGTATGTTATTTCATCTCCAGAGTATAGACAAGCTAGCGTTGAGTATTTCTACGAGTGCCGAGCGAGTTGCTGGATGAAATCGGTGTGCCTTAATACCGGCAGCAAGAGCGCATGCGCAAGAGTTATATAGAGTATGCACGAGTGAATTATTTGGTTAATATCACCATTCATTCAAATTGAAGTGATGGTCCGTGGAATTGTGGGTCAGAGATTCAAAAAAGTTTCGGTTTGGTGAAATAGTTTAGGCTTTTTGTGAGACGCGCTATTACAATTTCAGAGTACATACGACTTAGCAGATGACGACTTGGAAAAGTTTTTGTTATTTTATACTGCAAAGTAAAAGGAAGAGAGTCGTGTGCACAAAGAAGAGGTGCATGAGTAAGTGCTGGAAGGATTATGAAGTTCCACGAATATGAATTATTCTTAAATATGAAGACAAGTCAATCGTTGTTGGTGATTGATTGAGGGATGATCAGAGTGTATTTATAGCGGGGGTTGAGGATAATTAATTGGGCCGGTGAAGAGATGGTCAATGGATTGTAAAGGCTGGAATGGGTGGAACGCGTATGACCAATTGTGTGGCGGGAGAGAATGATTTCTTTATGACGCTTATACAAGTCGAAGGGACTTCTTCACTTACGATTCCTCTTAGGAGTCTTAGGATGTTTGAATGCTTATTTTTCCGGGCTTTATGTTCAGGGAAGTTGTTGTGATCCGGATTCACAGGACGTAGACAGATGTATAATTAACGGTTGATAGAGATTGAAGGAATAAATGAATGCCCTGATTTGGGAGATTAGTTGAATAAGAGTCGTGTCGAAATTTGAGCGAAAGGTTAAGCGAGGGAGCTAAGAAATACAGGCGTATAAGGCCTATCCTACAATTTTTTCAATCAATGACTGATTATCATTTCTTGGATCAAGTAAGCGTTGCCTGTTTCGAGTCCAGACTAGATCCGTCGGTAAAGTAGGGCTGGTGGGTCATAAAATTGGTGTAGAGACAATGTTTATAATGAGTTGTCGGTATACAGTGTTGTGATCTTGCATATTATTAGCTAGATCGAGTCGGACATCTGGGGGAGGCTATGGAGAAGTGGATGATAAGATAAGGGGTAGATGGTTCAATTCGAGATGTTTTTAAATAGTTCAGATTCAAGAGAGAGGAGGAGAGAATTGAGTCGGCAGAGTGCGGGTGCGTAGATTGCAGGAAGATGCGTGAATTGAGCTGCATGGATGCAAAAAAATCAATAGTAAGAGTTAGGAAGCGGCGTTTGAGGGAGGGAGGTTTCAACTCCAGCGCAGAGGCTGAGAGTGGGTCTAGAACGTTGTAGCCGAGGCCTTGATTTATTGACCAGCAAGAAAGAGTTAGTGAGCGACGGTATATGTGGGTGAGTGCGGAAGTGCTTGATTTTTGTAGACCCAGTGAGTTAGGAAAGTTTTTCATGACGTTATACCAATCAGAGAACATACAGACTAATCGTTGAGGATGGAAGAAAGTTTTAACGTGCTTGAGAGAAAGGAGCCCAGAGATCAGAGAATAGATGGTATAATAATTGAGAAAGAGTAGTTGTACAAGTACAGGGGGATCGTGGAACTTTTCGAAATTACGGGCTTGGGCTAAGCACATATAAGGGTTAGATTTGTTCTTCACCGTGTCGATTGTGTTTGGAAAACGATCACTTATGAAGAAAAATAGTTAGGAAACAAAATTTCTTCTTAGTGAGTACCGAGTATTACCATATCTGGCGCTTTGGGAGAAATTTGAAGTTTTCATATAGATATTAATTAGGGTCGACGGATGTTTCTATGCGGGTAATGAGGGTACAAAGGTCATAGAGTATAATTAGGAGAGTGAGTTAGGCGGTTGAAACCGAGCTCTATACAAATTTAGAGGAGTGGTCCAAGTGTACGTAATGATCATGGGGCGTATTATTTTCTTTGGGTATCATTCATATAAATATTAGAATTTTTCAAGGTCAGTGATGAGTGAGAAGGAAAATCAAATAATCTTGTGACAAAGGTAGTATAGCGTCAGCTGTCGGTTCAACGATTTTGTCAAACATTATATGTAATAGGAAATTTATATGATTTGTGATCCAAAACTACTTATTATAGAAAATTCGACGTACAAAATTATGGATTCAGTCTTTGGTAAATTGCCTACTGCTCAGTGGTTGGGTGGGTAGGAAAATCTAGAATTCTAGAGTTTGGTACGTATAAGGGTTCCGTCCAAAGGACGGGCATTTCTGCTTGTTATTGATATCGGAAATTGATGGAGAAAAGCAGTAGCCAGTATACTGTACAATCAAGTTTGAAGTTTTACTATCACTTTTTTTTGCGTACCTATCTTTGTTTAATTTTGAATGGGAATAAATACTTTTCAAATACACTCCCGGTATAAATTGAAGATGGGCAAGTACGTGGTACCGTGCTTATTGTACCTCTATAACATGCCTCCTAACCTAACCCATACAGATATTACTGACAACTACCTAATATTAATAACACTACGAACTGCGGTGTATATGTTGAGCCGAATCCGTCAAATTGCCGATTTTATAAAATCAGCAACAAATTTTGCCGAATTTGTGAAATCGGCAATCGCCTGCCGAATTGATAAAATCGGCAGAATTTGTTGCCGATTTTATAAAATAGGCAAAATTTCTACTTGGTCTGAAGTACCGAGATGATAAACGTTGAGAATATTTGCAAACGAATTCATGTGAGCACATCTGAAGCAAATTAAGGTTAATTAACCGGATAACATTTTATTAGTTGGCCAGGGTGAAATGATGATATCTACAAATGAAATAAATTTTGTAGAGTAAATAATCACCATGATATGTTCAATATTAAGACAGTAGAAAATGATGATTGAAAAGATCCCAGTCATGAAATAAATTTTGTAGAGCAAATAATCCCAATAACATGTAACGAATGGGAAAATTCAATTTGAAAAAAATCAGAAAAAGTCAATCTTTGTCATTATCGAAGAAATTGAAAAATATGAAAAGAGTCAGAAAAAGTTAATCGTCGTCATTATCAAAATCAAGGAAAAAAAAACAATCGACCCTCAAGATTCTGAAATGTACGCCCTAAATGGCAGGCTGCATTGCACCCCCTCCCTCAAAGATTGTCATTGAATGCAATCAAGAAGAAAAAAAAAAACAATTGGAGAACAAGAGAAAGAAATATCACATATACATAATTGCGATGATTCAGTTTTGTTTCATGATACAATTGGGAAGAATACCGGTAAAAAAAAATTTGGAAGAGAAAGAAATATCATCCGTAGATTAAGTAACATTCAACCACAATATTTCAATTGCCGATTTTATAAAATCGGCAACTGTCTGCCGATTTCATAAAACCAGCAGAATTTTTTGCCGATTTTATAAAATCAGCAGAATTAGCGTTTAAGCTGCCGATTTTATAAAATCGGCAATTTGACGGATTCGGCTTAACATATACATATATCATATAATGTATGTATACCGTATAATAATGAAACCATCTACCAACCGCAGTATAATTGTGGATTTACTCGACAACAATAATGTGAAAATTTTATCAAATTTCTCCCAGGGAAATCATAGATTACCCGTTAGATACCTATACAGTTTTTTAGTATAATATTGTGCTCTATAATAGTATAGGATAATATTATGATAATACGTGCATTATCTACCTAATTTTCATTTTTCATCTTACAGGGGTATACGCCATTACACATTGCCGCACAGTTTAATCGAGATGATGTATTTGAATTGCTTACCAAAGTATACGGTAAATAATTTATTTTGCAGTAGGTACTTAATAATTTTTTCTTGTATGTACTTGAGTGAATTCATGCAATCTGTCACCATTCATACGTAATTTTGATTTGTTTCATAGCGCTACAACACATTTTAATAAAGACAAAGGAAAAAAAAAGTAGTAGAAAAAAAAAAAGTACAAAAGTTGCGAATTCAATTTTTTAGAACATCATAGAAATGTTTTCGACCAGCAGTCAAATTATCAACTGTTTCAATCATTTCAGGAGACTGATTTGGGGGTATGGAAGTGTAGTGTATGCAGTGGGTTCTGTGGGTCGAAATTGCAGAAACTTCTGATCAAATCACAAGTACACAAATTTTATTATAATTCTGCATTTTACCACCTGGAAGATATGCACCAGTTTGTTAAAGGATTTTGGAAAAAAAAAAAAAAAATCCCATCCTCGACTTCCGTCCCGTCAATAGTTTGGTATGATTCCCTCATCACGAGAAAAAACGCCATCACCCCCACTCCACCACTAGCGGGCCGGAAGTCGAGGGTCGGAATAATTAATTTTTCTATCCGCATTTTTTCTTCAATTTTATCAGAATAAAATCGAACTTGACTGCATTCAGAGAGGAGTTACGTATACTAACCACGGAACACCTGGCCAGAGTGAATGAGATTCACTTGGGCATACTCGTAGATGCGAAGGTGCGCAAGAAGATTGCTAGGAAATGCCTCGACACTACACTATTGAATCCCTCCTCCGCTCCATTAGCCGTGAGAGACTACAATGGATTAGGCTCCCATTTTTGGGGAAGTTTTCTCTTCAATTGTGCCGGGCTCTTCAACCCTTTGGCTTTTGACATGCGTTCTACAACCCTCTCACTGCCAAAGGGTTGTTTGTTAGGAAGGTTGAAAGATTCAATTCCTGAAGATTGAAAGAGTGGAGTGAGTGTACAGGTTAGAATGTAGGTATAATGATTGTAAAAGGGTGTTTATATTGGGAAAACTGTTGCCAGCTCAAGATTAGAGTCGATATGAGCGCATGGTAGCCTGGCAGAAGGGTAAAGTGGGAGATTCGGCATTCGCTGACCATCTTATTGCTACTGATGGGCACAGCTTCCGGGAGGGATCCGAGGTACTTTTTGATAAAGAGAGTTCGCGTATTCCAAGCGTATACCGCTTTAAAACATAATATTGAGATTATTCGTCATAATTATAAGAACACTGGGATGGTGGTCTCGTTATGCTGAACAGGCATTGGTATACCGGACGAAGGTCTGATTGAGCTTGTTTATGAGTCACAACTCGAATATTAGTCTCATCGTCATTCTCGCGGTTGGTTTCGGTTGTTTCAAGTCACTTTTGATCATTGCGTCTTTGCTGAGCTTGTTCAGTACCTGATGATGCTTATCCAAGTCTATACATATACACGAAACCTGATTGTACTTTTTGATAATAATTAAAACTTCTTCAGGATTTTCATCCGATTTTGTTTGTTTTGTCGAGTGATATATACAGTATACTTTCGATTGTTTTGGTTTTCGATAATAAAACTGACTGTGTATCTATCCTCACTACTCTAATGACTGTTTAGTCAAAAGCGCAGCTTCGTAATTTTTCTCGTTTTCTGCGGTTTTTGTAATTACTCACTCTTCTTTGAGTCTACGGTATCATGCTTTTTTCATAATGAGTATCCGTAACTTGGAATCTCGAATTAACTCAGTCTTTACTCTACCGTGACCCCTAACTTGAAATTTTCCAAATGCCCCTTTTTGCCCTACTTTGCGCTTGCTCCACTCCCCTTCACTCTCGTTACTCCGTATAGGTGATACAAAAATTTGCAAGCTCACCCCGCATGTTCACTTTGTTCAGTTTATAAGTATACTAGGTTTATATCAGCATTGTGCTAGCTTCATGCTGGGATTTTACTAGTCTTAAAGTAAGACCTTTTCAATAGACAAAGACCCCCTCCATTTCCCCTTGTATACTAGTATACAAATATTGTATAAAAGGAGCTAGTCAGTTTCTGTTATACTACTAGAACTAGACCAATAGACCATGCCCATAAAAATCTATTAGCTTAAAATATTCTAAGCCGGACTGATACTTGGGCAAGGAGGGGGGGGGGCAAAGTGACCGGAGCGACTGAGCAACCCAAAAGCTGTCAGCTTATATTAGAGCAAGGAGTGAGCTATTCAAAAGCTATTAGCTTGAAATATCCCGAAATCTTTTGAGAGCACCAAAGACATGAAATCTGGTCTTTATTTATTTGGCTCCGCCAGAATATTTTTTTGTATTTCGTTTGAAAAAGCATCATGAACAAACGTACACGTAAATATTACTCATATTATAAGCTCACATTTTGGAAACCTGTTACCAGTGGCGTAGTTATGGGGGGGGGTGTAACACCCCCCCCCTCCTTCCCCCCGAAATTTCCTTCGACATGAAGAAAAGTGAGAAAAAACAAAGAAAAATAAGAAAAAACGTATAATATTTAAAATTATCGACCTCAACCCCCTCCCCCAAAATTTTGATCCCCCCCCCCCCAGAAAAAAAAGAAGAAAGAAAATGTTGGTGTAACTACGCCACTGCTTGTTACTTACACCGATTTCAATTGTGAGAAAAGGAAGATTGTAGATGTTGTCAATGATGTAAGATTATTTATCAAGTGGGAAAGGTTATAGCTTGTTGCGAAGGTTTATTCATAAATGAAAAGAAATTAAATTTCGTTTATCATGAAGAAACAATTTTTCATTATAAAAAACGGCAGAGCCGTAAATAATAGGTGATACAGCGCGATTTAGTTTCTTTTTATCTAAGATAATTACCTATGTCCTACTCGTTACTTCCACCTGTTCTTGTGTGCTTTCACTACTTTCATTCCATTTGTAAGCTTGATAATAATGATATTATGTTGGTCGAAAGCGCGCTCGCTAGTAGACAGTATATTTTTCAACTTTTACGGTTTGTAAAACATTAGGTATAATATTTTTATCAAAAAAATATATTTCTTGCTTAAATATGTGTTGGCTACCATTGAGGAACGTATTTGTGTAATATGTACTCGTGGGTACTTTACTGAGCCTATACAATGTGGGTGCATTGTAAGCGTTTCTCATACAAGTTCCATATTTTATTTCAGGAGCAGACCCAAATCTTCGTGATTGGAGTGGTCGGAAGCCAAATCAGTATCGTAATATGACTAATCCGAACAGTTTTTTAAAAACAGATTCTATCCGTAGTGAGTATTATTCAATATTATACCTATACGCTACAGTATACGTGTAGTGTACATTATAGCTGGTACTTATCTAAATTTGAATTATTCATATCAATAAGTATTTACTTATATTCATTTATGAAGAAGCCATTATATTCGTCTGTAATTACGATAGACCTGTCGATAGACCTGTCGGACTGAGTGCACATTCAAGTATACAGTATACAATTGTGTTGGATGTGGAGTCCATCTCCGACGTGAGCACGATCGCGATGAATTTGCCCTGAGTGAGAAGCGAGCTTATCAGTCGAAGCTAGTAGCATTGCGCGCTGTAGGCGCTGCACGCCACAATTAAGGGTGTATACAAAAAATAATAGTAACTTTTCCTCACCTCTCCTCTTCTTCATGACCATATGCTGTGAGCATCGGTGGTTCGCTTCCACTTCACGCTTAAAGGAGTCTTATTGTGAGTCGGTCAGGTCTTGGATCTCAGGTACATATTGGATTTTGGCTCACGCATAAAACGTGATTTTAGTGAAAATAATTTGGTCAGCCCCTGTAGTACGTAATCAATTTCTGACCTTTCTTTTGTACCCTCGTCAAATGAAATGATTGTGCGCACGCGCACGCGGAACAGGTCAATCTTTTTTAGTGACGGTGATAGCAAATCAAAAGCTCTGCTTGCAACGCGCTCACGAGCTAGATCACGGCCTTCTACAATTAACAGGCCGGTATACGCGATTTTGGCAACAAAGCCAAAGGGCCGAGTTTAGCATTACGTTATATGGGAGAAGATCAAATATTCGATTTTGTTGCGAGAACGGTGCGGTGTACAAACATGACTCAATGGAGTTATTTAAAGAGTGAACAATTTCCTATTTTTTGAGCCCTATATCGATAGAATCTGTTCAGTGTGGAACGAGCAATAATCATTTGAAAATAAAAAGTCAGATAGGGGACAAAGTGCGGTACACTTAGCTCCTTGCCGCTCGCTACCGAAACGTCTATCGCAGAGGGCCGACCAACGTTGTCGCACTTCTGATGCTACCGGCCTGTAATTGTAGAAGGCCGTGGCTAGATACTTTGTCTTTTAAATAGGTACTCCGCAAAATTTTTGTTGACCTTATCAACTGTTGCATAATATTGTTATTATTTTTATTTTCTTTCAGCCGGAAAATCGCAGAAGAAGAATACTGGTAAGCACTTTGATGTTTATCTAATCTAAATATTATTATACTGTATACTGTATAGGAGTCAGTCGTTTTGATCGGTAATCTCCACAATTACTGAATAGTTTGCTTTGCGAATTGTCTCAAATGGAACTTTCAGACTCCTAGATTGTTGTTAGCGAACAAAATTACGAAAAAGTTCATCCTTGGTTGAAGCTGTAATAATTAAGCCTCAAAGTCGTTTTGCGTTTGTGTCCAAGTATGTGCGTGTAACGCTCAATCTTTTCAGACTGTATAAACGTGTGTTCAATTTGACAGTGTGATTCAATTGTACGACATATTTTTATGTCGGCTGAATTGGATACACTGGTAGAGTCCCTGTAGTACAAGACTGAGGGAAGGGCAAAATTTAGTTGAAGATCAAGTTTTTCAATTTTCTCATTCGGTCATCTACGGGCACTGATTTTACATAGAATACAAATTTACAATCCATTTATTTTAAAGATTGGTCATCGAACAACGTACAGGATGAATTGAAGAAAGAAATGGCGATTTAAATAGAAAAGAGAGGTTGTACAAAATTCGGACGAAATATAAGGGTCTGGTCTCTTGACGAGATTGTACGGATGAACTTCTAAAGACGTACTGTTTAATTAGAGACTGCTTTGTTCTTGTACTTGTGCGGATGAAGTCAGCGTCGGTCGGTCGATCCAAAGTTTTGCAAGTTTGACGCTGGTATTCTTCTTCAGGAAAGTTCACTTCTTCATTTATTACTTTTCCTTCTCGAAAGTTTTGGACTTTACAACGATGTAGGCTATACGTAGTACACAGAATTCCCAAGAAGAGCAGACGGTGCTACTTCCTAGCGGGCGTATCGAGCAGTTGTTCACGTTCAGCCTATCTTTCATTAGCGCGACCTGTCGTTCATTAGTTGTACTATGTTCGATCACTGATCAGCGAAAATGGCGTTTTTCTCGTTATTGAAACAATGATGCCAGTGCCACTACAAGTGTTTCTACGTCTCTTACACTAAACAATGAATCATGTACTTATGTGCGTGCATGTTCATTCTCTAAAAATAACCTCTGCTAATGACGCAGTATGCTCTCAGGATGGACGACTATGCTGGGAGCCTAATCCAGCGAAAATTCTCACGGCTGATAGTACGTGGGAGGGTGGTCTCCCATTTTTGGGGAAGTTCTCTCTTCAATTAGGCCGGGCCCTTCGCCCTTTCGGCTTTCGACCTGCGTTTTATAACCCCGTCACTATTAAAGGGTAATTTGTTAGGTTGAAAGATCGAATTGCTGAAGATGAGAAGAGTGGAGTTTATAAGTTAGAATGTAATGATTGTATGAGTGTTTATATCGGAGAGACTAGTCGCCAGCTTAAGATTAGGGTTGAGGAGCATGAGAAAGCCTGGGAAGATAGTAAAGTGGGGAAGTCAGCTTTCGCTGACCACCTTCTTGCTTACGGTCATAGCTTCCGAAAGGGATCCGAGGTGCTTCTCCACAAAGAAAGGTCCGATTTCAAGCGTACTGCTTTGGAGCATATCGAAATCATTCGTCATAAGAACACTCGTGGTCTCGTTTTGTTGAACAGGTACATACCGGACGACGATTTGATCGAGCTTGTTTATGATTCACAATCTGATGAGTAGTTCTCTTCTTCAGTTTTTCGTTTTTTTCGAGGTTGGTTTCGGTCTTTCAAGTCAGTGCATTCTTGTCTTTCGCTGATGATGGCTGCTTAGTCGATAGATCTTCGAAGGTTTTAGTATTTTCTGCGGTTTTTTGTATTGAGTTACTTTTTTTCTTTTTAGAAGTATCGCCTTTTTTTCGTGTCCAAAACTATCATATAAAAAATGTGACGTAGAAAATGATGAATTCAGTTTTTGGTAAATTGCATACTGCTCAGTGGTTGGGTGGGTAGGAGAATGTGAGACAAGTAATATTGAAAATCATTATCTGGTACCAATATAGCCTATGACCGGTTGCAATTGCCACAGCTGATGTTGCCGGGAGGATATAAGGTTTTTGTGAGTATTACCCAATACCCATACTTCAAAGTAAAGGGAAGTCAATCGCGGATTATCAACAATGATTAATAATTAATTGGCCAAGTTCAAAATGGTTGGTGGAGGGATGGATTTCTGTATTGTTTAAAATGCACGCGTATGACAATAGTGTTGTGTTAGATAGGGTGTGTCAAGTATAAAGACTATAAGTATGTTCATAAGTTTGTAAATTATAAAATCCGCTGAAAAAAGGAACATGTTTCACTTTCTGTGTTGTAATCATTAAGAGGAGTCGGTCGGGTGGGTAAGAGGGTAATTACTGCACTGAGAAAAAAGATGTGCATAAAGTGAATCACAGTTTCAGCACTTTTTGCTGAAATTTTATACTTTATGCTGAAACTTCTGCGCGTTTTGAAATCTGTTTTGTATTTTGTACTGAAACTCAGTTATAAGTGCAAAACTTCCAAAACTGTTTGAAACAAATTGCTGAACTGTTCAGCAGTTCCAAAATGTATGTACCTTTTGCATAACTGGTTCAGCATATTCTCCTTGAAAATTTTGTTGAAAGTGTTGCCTCATTCAGAAGAAAGTATTGAAATGCGTTTTGCTTTGAATACATTCACTGTTCAGTAAAAATTACATAAGTGTTCAGGAAAGAGCTCTGCCATTACAGTGAAGCAAATAATGCATAACTGTTTTGTAAAATGTACAGAACTGCGACACATTTTCAAGGTGGCGTCACTAGTTCAACAAAAGTTGACAACCTGTGCAAGATATATTGCAGAAAATGTTCAGTAAAAACTACATTACTGTCGGAGAAACAGTCTCACGTAACTTGTAAACTCGCAGACAAACATTGCACTTGGCTCTATATGAGTGATTTTGTAGTTATTCTGCTGGCGCTTCTCGAGAAGTTATTACCCGAGAGGTAATTACCACTCGATGTAAAGCTGAGGCAGCGCTATTTGGACTGGACAGCCTCTGGCATGCTTCGGTCGTGTCGCTCTTTCAGCCAGTAAGCGATACGCCACCACGGGCATACTCAAGCCGGTCGTTTTTTGGGTGCGCATGTGGTGGTGTAATGTTTACCAGCTGAGGGAGTGACGCGATCAAAGCGCGCTATACTCGATCCAACTTGGGAGCTGCCCGCGACCTTGGACGCTTGCGTTATGGGACAGAGGGGAAGCTGTATGGATTCAATACGGCTTTCCTTCCGTCTTATAATGCGGGTGTCCCGGGTTGTGGGTGGCTCTCCGGTTGGATCGAGTATGGTGGCTGCCCGGTCCCCGGTCCGAATTGGGGTAAAGCTTTGACCCCATATTTTCATAAAATTGGATAGACAAGCTACTGGTCAGGATTGCAATACCTACAAAACTGGTTACAGAGTGAGTGCAATACAATAGTGCACTATTTACAGGGTAGTTCAATATAAATTACAAAACAGCTCTGCATAAAACGCAACAAAATTCTATATAAGATTGTTGAACAAAAATGTATTTTATACAATTCACTTTGGTAGAAATTACTGAACTAGGTTGGTGAAAAAATGTTAAACTTGAATGTAGGTATGTTCTTTCTAATAGAACTGTACCATATTATGCGGTACACCTCAATAAATATTACTGAAGTAGATTATAACAGAATGTGTGTGACAGTTATTTCAAAATCTGCATAACTGTTCAGTAAAGTTGCGTACCTATAGATATTGCTGAACAGTTCGGTAATTTTTGCATATAACTGTGAGAGCATTTTGTGCAGAAAACCCAAACTGTACCCTTTTTGCTGAATTAATTCATGCAAAAAGTGCTGAACATTTTTTTCAGTGTGCTCAATATCAGGTAGGAAAATGACGTGTGATGGAATGTGATTTCATGCAGAAAAATCTGTTGTTGGTGAGTATAGTGTTACAAGGACAAGTCAGGGTCGGCGATCACAAATAAATGGGCCGGTTAATCATTGGTCAACAAATATAGTAGTAGGAGCACTGAATTTATACATAACCAATGATGTTTATGGATGCTTTTTCCAAATACATATACAAGAATTGCTTGCCCAAAGGGCGGGTAGCGCAGCTAGTCATTATCTAGGGCTTTTCCGGTATTTCATATTGCATACTTCATTCTCCTACATGTTATCAAGTTGGTAGTGTTTTTAGCATTGATCTTATGGGTGTTGTTGAATTGCATATTCATTTTTGTTCAGGAGTGGCCTGCCATAGTGTTCTCTGTGTAAAACTTTTTGTTTTCTTCACTTTGCCGACAAGTATTGAATGATGCTCCGCACTGACAATTGCACCTTCATTTACACTAACCAGAATTCCAGACAACGTAGGTATCTCCAAATTTTGCCTTCCACGGGTCAATACCACGTGCAAATTCATGTTTAAAACATGTACGCAAGCCTCAAGAAACTGAAAAGATTGGAGTGATGATAATTGTTTTGAACAACTTCAGTTGAGTGAGCAAGATTTCAAATTAATGCGAGATTCTAAATTACAGATAGGTATTCATTATGAAAGAAAAAAGGGGGTGATAAGTACTCTGATTCAATTAACCATTATTACAAAACCACAGGAAAAAAAATTACAGGCTCTTGCTCGGGAGCAAGAGTTGCCGGAGACCCACCACAGAAGGTTCAGGAATTTCAGTTTACCTCGAATGTAGGCGTATAATTTATTTGTAAAGTAGATTACAATCAGGCCTGACGTTGGGGGTAGGCCCGGTTAGGCCCGGCCTACCCAAATAAAATTTATTAGTAGGAGGGATAAGAGGGGGAGGAAGCGAAGAATATTGAGGGCATATCCAAAAACTCAAAGCCAATCTCAGGCCTGATTACAATTCATCTCTTCTCGCTTATGTGTGGACAAACATTAGTGTACCTACTGCTGTTTTGTTCGCGTTCAGCTTCCTCTTTACTTTCTTTCTTTCTCCCCCCCCCCCCCCCCTTTTAAATCAGAATACTCTTGGCTGTCCCCAATGCGACCACTTCTGAAAGTGATATTATTTAAAACCTAAAAATTATCCTTTTCAATTTCAAATTGGACTTGTATTACCAGTTTTGAATAAAGCTGTTGATATTACTGATGAAAATGCTGGTTTGAAGAAGACAAAGAATCACAAATTTTTTCAAGTCTCATAGAGAGCTATAGAAGAGCCAGGAATTTTTTTCAAGTCCTTATGAAAAAAAATATGGAGGAAATACGGGTCACGAATTTTTTCAAGTCCCATAGAGAGCTGTAGAAGAGCCAAGAATTTTTCTAAATCTCAGCGTTACGGGTAAGCGTACGCGGACAGAATTCCTGTTGAGAGGGCCTCCAGTCACTAAAGGAACAGCGGCTCTTTTGGTTGTTTTCTGCAGTTTTGTAATTACCTGGTTACTTGTTCGAGTATTACCCCCTTTCTTCATGAGCGAGATTTTTTGTTGGGATTGGTAATAAATAATCTAGGTACATGTATTTTACCCCTTCTTATCATTTTAGTTTTACACTTTGTACAGAAATGTTGTGCTCAAAGCAAAAAATCTGTACAATTTGCAAATGGTACAATAAGCCTGTTTTTTTTTGCAATTTGTGCAAAAATATTTGTGCTATTCCTGTATTGTTCAAATGTGGGCTTTGTAGGTAACATAGACCTATCGTTGAGAAAATTCATTTCCCCCCCCCCCTCTCTCTCTTTCTCTCTCTCTGCCACAATTGTGACGGGTGTAGTAAATCACTCATCTAGATAGAAAGTGAGTAAAATTGGTATTGCGTACATATACCACATGAAGGCAAGCAAAGTAATGATGCAGCCTGGCAATTTGATAATATGTAGTGGATATAATGCATCCATGTATATGTATAGCACAACGTGAAGGGCTGGAAAGGTTTTTAAATAACCTAATGTTTTCTCTAGGTACATTTATCCAACATGAAATATAACAAATAATAGTCGATTGTTGCAGTGCAAGCATTTTCATTGCATATTTGATTTTCATTAATTGTTTTCACACCTACTTATTTCTTATCCTGTATCTTCTCAATTATAATAATTACATTTGTGTTTTCATATGATCTACCTATTAGACAAGGACAACAGTTTCTTGAGGATTGGTTCGCTCAATGTACGTGTAAAACGCACCACAGAAGCAGTCAGTAATTTTCTTGGTGTATCTCAAAGCAATCTGGACAAAGCTCACAAAACGTGGGGCTCTGCTGATAGTATTCAAGTAAACATCTTTTATTTCTAATTAATGATAACCCATTGTACCTAACAAGTGTTTGGATCGGACTTCATTTCAACTTCAACCTTGCTTCTTTTTGTGACTGCAATATGCTTCCTTGCGCGGTTACCTTTTTACTTTTTTTTTTTTTTTTTTTCTCCATTCTCCAAGGTCCCTGTACTTATTAGTCTGACGCTTTTTTTTTTTTTTTTTTTTTTTTTTTTATGATGTATCTTTTTGTTATCTTTTCTTGTAGAGAAATATGCAGGGAAGGTTGAATATTTTTGTGTTGGGTACTTTTTTTCACAACACTGCGAACAAATGAAAATGCAATGTCTCACCATTGACAATATATACTGTATAGTGGTGAAAATGCAGTTCCTTTATTCCGGAAGAATTATTGAAACTGTGGTGACCACAGTTTTCTTATGTGTGGTGAAAACCAAAAAGTAATGTACGCATATTTTTTTATCCTCAAAAATGCAAATGAAAATCTTTTCATTATAGGTACATTCAAAAACATGAATAAATACAAACTTCTCACTTTACTTCTTACAAAATTAATACTGTACGCATTGACACAGTGACATAGACAACGTGCGTACTTGTTTCAGGAGCAACAAACTCTGCACCAGCAGCTTGCACCCATGTTTATTTGTAAGTGACCAAGTGTTTGCCCATTTCAATGGTGGCACGTTGCATTTTCATCATCAGTGTTGTAAAAAGTACATATACAGTATATAGGTAATACACAACAAGCGGTGTTACACGCGGCCGTGGCGTGGGTGATAAATTGCGTTGCTCATTTCCACCGCTTGTGCTTGTTGGATAACATATTACTCATCCGCTCAAGTGCTTATCATCTTTCTAACAACTTCGAGTAGGCTAATTTTTGAAAGAAGTCTTCAGTTGGTCAATACACGTATCATTATAATTTTTATAATATAAATTGTTCCAATCAATATTTTTTATCCTCCGGTACATAGCATCGAAGTCTGCTTTAAAGAAGTTTGATTGAGAAAGGCTACCGTACTTTTAAGTTTGCTTGCTGACATTCCGCATCTCACATCAATTAGGTACTGTCTTCTCATCTCCTATCCCCAATTTGTTTAGTTTAATTTCTAAAGGCTGGTGCGGTGTTATTGATCAATGTTTTCTGGTTATACCTAAATGACCCTTCTCTACAAATATCATTGCGGCTACACAATCACTCAATACTGAGTCTAATGTTCCCTCTAGATAATTGAGTACATAATTATGACCTACAACCTGTATTGCATTGATAAGTTCAGCAAGGCGCAAATCAGCACCCCGTCACACCCATTTGAGTTCCTATGAAACTTTGAGTCGTCCTCACAAACCTTCAGAACGTTTATGTACTTTTTGTTGGTATAGCTGCAGCCTGTGTGTTACTGCGCGTAAGAGAAACCAATAGGAAAAGAGTGGTTAGTAGGTGAGGGTATTGCGTGTGTGTGTGTGTGTGTGTGTGTGTGTGTGTGTGTGTGTGTGTGTGTGTGTGTGTGTGTGTGTGTGGTCAAGGGGGAGCGCTATTAGCTACCAATAACAGTAAGAGGTATCTATATGCACAAAGTTTTTCTATCCTACCTAAAATCATACAATTTCATCGGAATATTCTTTTACAAATTCACATTGTATTATTGTACTGCCAAACAATAGGTATTAGTATCTGGCATTATGTATGAATTTATTTACAGTTATTGACTGAAGTGGGATTCGAGAGAAGGCAAGGGTGGAGTTGTACATATTATATAACAATATACGCATAAGAGTATACCTGTATGTATATTAATTCAGATTATCGAGCAATGATGGCAATATTGGGGGTGGAAGGGAGCCTATGTAGTTGGCTGGAAATAGTGAAGGCATATGTATGAATTGTTGTTTGGAAGTACTGGAACAAATTAGTCAGAGAGAAGAAGAAGAAGAAGAAGAAGAATAAGAAGAAGAAGAAAAAGTAGGGGTAATGTATACCTACAAATAGCTATAGCAAATAGGTCTTTGAAACAAGCGTGGCTCCCTAATGTCATACGTATATGGTAAATTCATATTTCTTTTTACAATTTCTGACTTTTAATTGTCTCAACATTACCTTTTTACAGATCCAAATAACCTTGTTTATACAGCGCTATATCTACTGTTTGTTGTTGACGGTATAGAGGCTAAATAAGTATATTATTTATCTCTTTGACAGGACTGCAAGCGAATGCCTCCTCCAAAGTTTGGTCCTCCAAAAAAGCGTAAATCAAAGCATTTGAAGGAAACATCCAGTGCGCGCAGTTCACTAATAATATCAGAATCAAGAACTGAAGAAAAGTCGGATTCAGATTCAGATACAGCCTTTGGTTTTGATTCACACTGGAAACAGCAATATTTATAATTTTGGTGCGCAATATGGGCACAAGATGAGATGAAATTACCATTTAACTGATAATTGGAGAAATTATTTAAGTATTTTCATGTTGAGAAATTTATTAAACAATAATATAATTGTACTACTTAGTATCAAGTGGACTGTACTTCTTCAAATTTATCACATTCCGTAATTTTGAATCTCTGTAATACTATTCCTGTTTTGTATTAGATCATGATTAATTTTATTAGCAAAATAAAATTTTATTCTGAATGAGAAAAAATATTATTGCTACTTATTTTAAATAGCGAAAATATTATTGGCAAAATAACTTTATTTAAGTTTTACAGCACTGCCGTCCAAAAAAAAAAACAAAGCTCGTTTATCTCGAGAAATATTGACGTTTTGAAAAAAGTTTTCGTACAAAAGTTGTTCCATTATGTCTTTTCTACAACTTTACTTCTTATAAAAATTTCATTTGGAGCACCCCTCGCGCTTCAAATTTGAAAAAACATGCTGAAAAAAAAAACAAAATATCATGTTTTTTACATTTTTGACAAAGAATTTCAAACATTCACGACCCTGGTGCTTCTAATACAGGAATACTCACCATGAAGAGCTTATCTTTGCTCGACTTAGAATTGGTCACGGTCGACTCACTCATTCTCATCCCCTCCTGCAGGTTTTCATGACTACCTTCATGTACCAGTACATCTCAAATCATTTAATGCAGATAATCTGACAATCTATCTTTGCACGTAGAGCCTTCCAAAATGAACATATTATACTTCTTACAATGTAGCCCTAGGCATATCCTCTACCCTATGTAATCACTTCAAAACAGTTTTCCTCGCTGTCTCTTTCAACTACATACCAGCGTTACATAACTACAACTTGTGCATAATTATGCAGGCTTTTTGTCTTCCTAAAAATTTGGTACCACCACCTGACTCGACTCCTCTCCTGCCTATCTTCCCTATCCTCACTTTCTTGTTGTAATTATTTCAAAAGCTTCTCAAGGCTTCTGTCAATTGAATGACTTGATCTTCAAAAATCTTTCCAGAGCTCCTTCCATTGTTTAATAGGTATGACATTTTGAAATGCTAGATCAGCGATGGGCAACCTTTTCCGGGTGACGGGCCACATTAACACCTGAAACATTTTTGAGGGCCACAAAAATTTTTTTGACAGTCAATTTTTGAGGAGTTTACCTATGTATAGAGATAGAAAGAGACAGAGAGAAAGAGCGCCTTGAAGGCGAACACCTTTTTTCGAGACGAGCACACAAAGAATCGCCAGAATTTACTAAATTGTTACCGTCTTTTACCCGCTGATGACTTCCCCGAGCTAAGAATTCGGGTCAACCTATACTTGCGAACAAACCTTTTCGAAAATGAAGTTCATTAAGAATGCTCAAAGGTAAAGACTGACTGACGAGCACCTTCACGTTTTATTACGATCGGCCACGAGTAATTTTACCCCAGACATCATGAAATTGGTGCGAAATGTACAGACTCGGGTCTTTCGTTAGTTTTTTATTTGTTCTTTTTTGTTTATGATTTTAAAATTTTGTATCGTCCAAAAATTTATAATTTTGATGAATTATCTCATTTTCTAGAATTCTTTCGGGGGCCACATTTCCCGCCTTTGGGGGCCACAAATGGCCCGCGGGACACTGGTTGCCCCGCGCTGTGCTAGATATTACGCAGAAAATAACCGCATTTCTTTTTCGGAGAGAAAAAATATTTGTGACCTCACTCAAGTTATACTTACAATTTCTTATTTTATTTTTGCATAGCAATTTGTAAATTTTAGAAGTTTCTCCAGTTAGACCTACGTCAATCTGTGCCCTACTGACAAAATTTATTTTTGCATAGCATTTTTGAGATTTTCAAACAGTCTTTGGCTAAAAGTAATCAAGACAGTCTACAGAGGTTTTTCTCATAACATATTCTTTGACCGGTCTATCTCTTGTATACTTCTTACAATCAGAGTAATGGATTCATACAGTTGACACTGGAAAGGGATCATTGTATTGAGTCTTTTAATGACTACTATTTTCTATTTTCCTCGTGAGGATTGAATCGATTTTTTCTTCTAATCTTCTAGGCTATTCACTGTACGCATAATAATGAAGTACAGCCAATAATATTTGGTTTCAGCTATTTTTGGCTAAATTGTATCGGGTAAATTAGGTATGAGGTAGGCCTGTAGTTACAATTAATAAAAAAAATTTTAAAACTAGACTGAGCGCAGACAATTTGTGCGCGAGCCCTCTTGTTTAATCAACCATTGTAACTTTACAAAATACGACATTTGTAAACTTCTTTGTAATTAAAATGAGTTGTAAGATCAAAAATGGTCTCAATGCTACTTCAATTCATTATGTCGACTTCAACTTTTTACCTAAAATTTCAAAGTTACCTGCATAGATGAATTTTGAGAAGAGAATTTTTCGGGAAATGAGGTGAAAATAATCATAAGGTAAGAATAATTGTGATATTTTTGGAAATATTTTATAATTAAATCAAATGTTTGTGACCTAGGGAGGGAGGGTGGAGCCTTCGGAATGTGGGAGGGGTGGGGTGAAGTAGTCTTGATACTCATTTGAAACAAAATTGAATTCTAAACATTGTTTGTAATTGTATATACTCGTGAATGTTTGAAATTTCTTGTCAAAAATGTAAAAAACATGATATTTTGTTTTTTTCATCATGTTTTTTCAAATTTGAAGCGCGAGGGGTGTTCCAAATGAAAATTTTATAAGGAGTAAAGTTGTAGAAGAGACATGATGGAACAACTTTTGTTTGAATACTTATTTCAAAAAGTCAATATTTCTCGAGATAAACGAGCTTTTCAGATTTGGGGGCGGGAACCTTGGAAAAAAGGGAGGGGGAAAAATGGGCATACAGGCTAAATTTGTTTGTCTGAGTGTGTAGAACAATAATCCATCATAAAATTGCTTTTAACAGCGAAATTGAGCGGACGGGTTTTTTTGTGCAATTGGGACCCTACTAAGAATCCGACAATATTTTTTCTTCGTTTGTATGGGCAGAATTGGCTGATAAAAATGAATACGATAAAGTGTTATCTAAATTTGAATCTCATTTCATTCCTCGTCGAAATGTAATTCACAAACGCTACATGTTCAATAAAAGACGAACAAAATGTAGGCAAAAGCGTAGACGTATTCATCACAGCATTATACGCGTTAGACGAGAATTGCAAATACGGCAACATGAAAGAGGACCTAATTGGCGACCACATAGTGCTAGGGATTTGTGATAACAAACTTAGTAAGAAGATGCAAACTATGTCTGACTTGACCCTGACAAAAGCAATCCAAATGGTACGCACCTACAAATGCGTAGAAAAAGAACAACACATCCAGTGTCAAGACACCAAGCTTCCTTCCGTCGATCGCGTCAATAAAAAACCACCAACCCGACCTAGATTGGACCCAGCACCGGAGAAAAAGTGTTTTCGGTGCGGCAAAGTATACACCCCAGAAAGTTCTGCCCCGCAGTCGACGCAATATGCCTCAAATGTGATAGGCAAGGGCATTTTGCTAAAATGTGCCAATCAAAACCCAGTAACTCAACGACCAATTGAAATTGACCAAGCAATAGTTGTAACAAAGGCATAAGAAATATTGACGCCGCGAGGCCAAAACAGACAACTCAGACTTGGGAGAATTTTTCATTGGGCAAATAAAAAGACGAGCACACAATAACCACATTGAAGAGGAGTGGTTATTCACAGCAAAAGTAGGCAAAGACGATCGCACATTCAAAATTGATTCTGGAGCTGACAAAACCATGGCTCCAGAATACTTTTACAATTCACAGTTCAAGTTGTACAAATCCGACTGTAGATTGGGTGGACCGGGAAATCAACGTCTTGAGGTGATGGGGATGCAGAAACTACCCATAACCTACAAAGGATTAACTTCAATACAGAAAGTATATTTAGTAAAAAACCAACCCACAGCGCTTTTTGGTAAACCTGCAATTAAAGCATTTGATCTCATTTGTCGTCAAAATCAAGTTTCCAAGGGGAAACCTGATAGCCCAGAACTTGAGTATAGTAAAATCTTCAAAGGCCTAGGCTGTATGCCTGGAGAGTACCAAATAAACTTGAAAGAGGGGGCCAAATCATTCGCTATAGCCGTCCCTCGTCGAGTACCGTTTCCGCTCCTAAAGAAGGTCAAGACTATGTTGAAAGAGCTGGTGGAAAAAAGAGTAATTTCGCCTATAACCAAACCAACCAACTGGGTATCACCTATGGTCGTCGCTCACAAGCCAAATAATAAAATACGGCTTTGCATTGACCTATCTAGACTGAACCAAAGTATTAAAAGAGAACACTTCCCCATACCACTAGTAGAGGAAACCTTAGCTAAACTCAAAGATGCGGCGGTGTTTTCAAAACTTGATGCAAATTCTGGCTTTCACCAAGTTAGATTAGCAGAGGAGTCAAAAAAACTCACTACGTTTCTCACTCCCTTCGGGAGATTTTATTTCAATAGACTTCCATTTGGAATCACCAGCGCTCCAGAACATTATCAATCACAAATGAACAAAATACTCGAAGGCTGCGAGAATGTTACGTGCTACATGGATGATGTGCTCATTTGGGGAGCAGACAAAGAAGAGCATGATAAAAATCTCGAAACGGTCCTAAAACAATTGAAGAGCGAGGGCGTTACACTGAACAAGGAAAAGTGTTTGTTCCAAAAACGATCCGTCACTTATCTGGGTCACATAATATCCAAAGGAAAAATTAGCGTTGATCCCCAAAAGGTAGAGGCCATTCAGAAAATGTCTCCTCCTGCAAATAAGAACAAGCTACAATGACTCTTAGGAATGGTAAACTTTCTTACAAGACACATACCAGACCGTTCAAACAAATTGGAGTCTCTACACGCTCTGCTCCAAAAAGAAGTTTTGTTTTACTGGGGAGAAGCCCAAGAAAAAGCATTCAAATATTTGAAAGATACACTGAGTGCGGCTCCTATACTCACAATCTACGATCCTACAAGACCGCTTATTGTTTCCTGCGATTCATTGTCATTTGGACTCAGAGCCGTTTTACTACAGCTAGACGAGAATAATATTCCTCGCCCAGTCTTGTACATATCACGCACATTGTCACCAGCCAAATGTCGTTATGCCCAGATTGAAAAAGAGTTGTTAGCCATCGCTTGGGCATGCCAAAAATTTGAAGGATATCTCATAGGCGTACATTTTTGTATTGAGTCAGACCATAAACCCCTCATTCCAATACTGACCAACAAATTCTTAGACAACCTCTCTCCCCGTCTCCAACGCTTGGGAATGCGCCTGATGCGCTTCGACTACAAGATAGTACACATTCCCGGCAAAGAGCTGGTAACTGCCAATACACTATCTTGAAAACCTGTAGGCAACCCAAGGTCGGATGATAAAAAGGACAAGGAAGAACTAAAGTTGGCAACCATTGCCTCGGTGAAATTGATTCCAGCATCCACACAAATGATGGCAAAAATACGCAACGCCCAAAACCAGAGTGAAATTGGCGTTCTCTTGAAACAATATATAAAAGAAGGTTGGAACAAAAATGACCTATCCAAAGAAATGCGGGAGTACTTGAAAAGCCAGGGATCACTCAGTAGGTTTAAAGGACTGATTCTTTATAACCAAAGGATATGGATTTCTCAATCTCTTTGCAGCAAAATTCTGCGTTGTCTACACAAAACTCATCTTGGTCAATCAAAAGTGTACGAGCTAACAAAGACATCAGTCTGGTGGCCAAACCTGCGTCGCGACATTGAAAATATCAGCAACAGTTGTCAGGAATGCGCTAGACACTGACCAAATTGAAGCGAGCCGTTAATTTCATCGCCACTCCCCTCAGGCCTATGGGAAAAACTTGGAGTTGACATCTTCAAGAAAAACTCTCAATGGTATATTGTACTCATTGATTACTATTGGAGATATATTGAAATAGCTCAGCTACCCAAATTGGATTCGCCTACAGTAATTTCCAGAATGGAGGCAATTTTTGCACGTTTTGGTGTCCCAGAGACTATCTTCACCGACAACGGGACCCAACTCACATCCACCAAAGTACAACGCTTTGCAGCAAATTGTGACATAAGAATCATCACTTGTAGTCCGTCTTACCCCCAGGCCAATGGCCTGGCCGAGTCAGCGGTAAAAATCTCAAAGCAAATACTGGACGCTGACTCTCCAAGCCGCGCTCTTATGCTGTACCAGGCTACACCCACAAAAATGGGTTACAGCCCTTCAGAATTGCTCATGAATCGACAGATCCGTACAACCATACCCTCAATCAGACTAGGATCTACCATACTAACTTGTCGCTCCGTGCTTAAAAATTACAACAAGAAGCGGAAGAAAATGGAAGAGCAGTTTAACAAAGCTCGCGGTGCTGAACCACTCCCCAAATTGAAACCCGGTACAAAAGTGTTTGTAGACAAGGTCCAGCAATATGGTATAGTTGTCAGCAAGAGAGACAAACCTCGATTGTACAACGTTAGATTGGAAAATAATAGCATTGTCCGTTGGAACAGGAAAAGTCTTTGCTGTCCCAAGACTGCGTCATACATAAACCCTGATTTGATATTTAACAATCAGGAAGACGACAAGGAACCCGAGGCATCAAACGCGCGAGAGCAGGCCAAAGAGGAACCCAAGGCTACAAACGTACCAGGACAGGCCGAAAATCAATGCTCCGAAAACTCACCATCACCACGTAGGGATAAGAATTTATTGCAAGACACGCTTGTCACCAGCAAAACAACCACTACCTTCAATCAAGCTTCCCTACTTCACCCAATCCGGTAGAGAAATAGTACGTCTGGACAGATTTGAAGCTACAGGTCCAATTTGAGATTGTAGTCGCGGCAATCTTCTTAGTAACAAAAAGGGGAAGATGTTGTAACGCGCTGAATGCGTCGAGAGTTTTTTTGTAGTCTTATCTATTTGTAGGCCCGATAGTATGTTAGCGAAGTCCGGGAATAAAGAACGTCTTTAGATAGTAGTTGAACTCTTTATTGATTTACTCGTCGGCCACAACAAATTCTATACAAGATTATTGAACAAAAATTTGTTTAGTGTTTTATACAATTCACTTTGGTACTGAACTAGGTTGGTGAAAAAATGTTAAACTTGAATGTAGGTATGTTCTTTCTAATAGAACTGTACCATATTATGCGGTACACCTCAATAAATATTACTGAAGTAGATTATAACAGAATGTGTGTCAATAAAACTGATAACTGTTCAGTAAAGTTTGGTATAGATATTGCTTAACAGTTCAGTAATTTTTGCATAACTGTGAGAGCATTTTGTGCAGAAAACCCAAACTGCACCCTTTTTGCTGAATTAATTCATGCAAAAAGTGCTGAACATTTTTCTCAGTGTATTTTTGGCATTACCTATTCGCAGCGCGCAACCCTGAAAAGCACTTGAATCAAAGGAAAAATGATAATACTTGATTATTTTTTTGAAAAAATGTGAACAAAATTTATTTAATAGAAGAATTTAGTATTGTACGTTGTAAATAGACGCTTTTCTGCATTTTCACGTTTAAAAGTACGGCAACAACCGCTCAAAATCATTTTAGATTCGCTGAAAAAAAGCTCTGCCTCTACAGAAACCAGAGGAGCGTAGACATAGGCACTCATTCTGATTGAGGACTCAAGGTATTATTGATATTGTAATGACGCAAAATCAATTTGAATATTCACTACCTACTCACTCCCTACAATTCATCCATAAATAAATTAGCATGAGCGGAGCTTAGATTGGGGAATAATTAAAAAGACTGCAAAAAAAAACATCATGCACTCGTGTAGAGATTAAACAAAACTGTAGTTTATTCTTCTTCAATTACATTGATGGTTCTGATAAGTTTATAACACATATGAATGCATAAAGTTTCTACAAGTGTTACAGTTACATAATAAACCGATAATTTTGTATAATGAACAATTTCTAAAGGTGAGAGTGGTTGCCTAAGGAGGCGCATTCAAAAAATTAACTTCTAAATAAGTACCTACATAGAGCGATTTGGCTGCAATTATTACCTCGTTATGATTCACTGCAAAAGTAAACAGCATCTTTGGCGTGCTGAACAAAATTTTGTCAGGCAAAAAAAGTTATTGTATAAGGAAGATCAAAGAGGTAATGACTTCAATGAACTGCCTTACATTCTCAACAGTTCCAATAGTACAATTGAGTACACAGACAAAGGCATTTCAGTGCTGGGCCTGTGAAAGCGGTAAAATTCTTCAGGATCCCCATGATTTGTGCAAACAAAAATATTTTGTCCCTTCTTTATCATTTGGAATACCACTTCTTACCACGGACGTTGTTACACAATTCCAGACCAAGGATGGAAAATGGACTAATTTTTCAGAATTCTGTAGTCATAGGACCAGCATTTGGGTCGTTGTATTTATTGCAGATTCTATGCACAATCCTTATTGCTCTTGTCTGGTTTTCCTAGAGCAGTTGTTGAAAATTCTTGTAAATCAACATATAATTGTTACTCTTTTTGCGATTGTACTTGATAAGGGAAATGTGGATAATATCAATCGTCATAGCTAGGCTTTGGCACTTCTGGGTACTTCTACAAACTAGTAACTAATGTAAATTAAATACATCCTCGGATGAAAGAAATAGTTATTTATTCAAGGGCAAAATTTACATCGTATGAACTTTACATTCTTCTTTGAAATTGCGGTCAATAACGCTGATCCTGGAAACCTGCGGGCAAATCAAAGCTTACCCTTAGTATAAAGAAATCACAACAAATTTGAATAGATGATTAACTAGATCAATTGTACAAGAGTGCCACAGCACTGAAGGGAAATCTGAGCTCTGTTGCAAGAGATAGACACCTACTGAGAAAGTTCTGTTTGTCCAAGGTTTTCTTAAGTAGGTATACTAATATACAATTTTCACGTACTTGAGCGTTTCCTAACAATTCTCCATCCATGTTGTCTTTTGATTGGTAAAATATAAATACATACTTAAATATACAACTCAGATATGAAGTACGCAAAATGATTCACTTCTGGTTGAATGCCCGTTAAATGTAAATATTTACCTTTTTATTATATGTGAACTCAAATTACATTATTATGGCTGAGTCAGGCGGGTGAAAAGGTGTTGCTTTCAAGATGAGTAGTGATACTCCGTGATAAGAGAAGAAGCGGGATGAAAAGTATTCCATTATTACCCACTGCGTGAAGAACAGGGTAATAATGGAAGTTAGGTACCAGTAATTTTGATAGAGTTTGCTTTCTGTAAATCGCAAAGTTCAAAGTTTTGATTTATGTCTTTGTTCACTTATAATAAAAAGTACATATTATAAAACTAGATGCATTCAAGTGAGCTACATCAACTCGTGCGTTTGCTTCACTCGCTTTTGCTCATTTTGCAAACCATCGCACTCGTTGATAATCGCGCACTTTATGCATCTAGTTGTATAATATACTATTATCTTACCCAGACGTCAAGTATGATAATGCCAGGCAAATTGAACAGAACTTTCTTAGCCAATTGATTTCAACTACCTCATGAATTTTGATTTATCAAAGTTGAAAGTTTTGACTGCAGTCTTCTTGTAAGCATATTGTAGGCATTACTATCACGTTGAAAATTCTTGAGCTGCCTGCTGAAGCTAGAACAGTACCCCCATGGGACATGAGCGCAAGCAAGGACGGCCAGCTAATGGGAAAGCGAGTGCTCCTCATTTGATAGTACAAGAAATAATAGTAGTGTATTGTAGGTACATCTTTACTTTATTCATTTTGATGTAATTGTGTTGTTTCAATTTTTCTACTCTTATAGGGACAACAATTAATATTTTGCCGTTCTATTTTTATAATGCCGTTCCGCGTTTTTGCCCGCGTGCAATGTGTTTTTCTATTGTTCATATATTTTTAAAAGCAGTAAAACACATTTTTTCGCCGTTTTATGTTTTTCTATGCGTGTTACATTTTATTACTCCTTGTAAAGAACATATTTTGCCTTAGATTCAGAATTTTTTGCCGTGCTGATAAATCACACCCGCTTAGATTTCAACCCTAAAAGTACATGTGAGAGAAAAATATGCATTCTCCGCACTCTGTGGTAGTTTACCCCACTTTTGGCGTTTTTTGGCAAAATGACATTTTTTCCTACCTCTCTTACCTCCTATTTGTTTTTAGGGTCGGCCCGTCCTACAAGGCCGACTGTATTGCAATCACTTTTTAGGTTTGGCGGCGCGTAGCGCCAGCCAAACGTATTACAATCACTTTCTTCTTCTTTTTCCTTTTTTTTTTCTCCTTCAGTAGGTACCTTGGAGTTATTATTAGGACTACTTGTAGGTATGGATGGTGACTGAGAAAATTGTATGGTTTGGTAGAGTAGCGCTAGTCTGCGTATTAGTGGGTTTATTAGTTCATTGTTTCATTTCATTGTTTTTTCAGTTCTTTCTGTTTTTGTTATCACTCGTTGTGATTTATTGCACATGAAGAGTTGATTTAGAGGAAAATGGAGAGTGGGCTTTATCCAGAGATTATCTTGGGAAAAACGATTTATTATTAGGGAGAGAAAATTCTTGAATATTGTGTCTGGATTTGTAAGAAGCCTGTTAATAGTGTTGATTGATAGGTATCTTGTTTGAATCATAAGTTGGCAGTATTCAACTAATCAATTGTGATTTGTGAGAAGTACAGTTACTAGGCTTATTTTTAGCAATATTCATTGTAAGGTGGAGCTTGAAATTTTGGTCCATTATGATGTGTCATTAGATCAACAATTGACTGAAGAGAAAACAATTATTATTATTTGCATGCGTTATCAGTAGTGTTGGTTGATAGTTTTGTTTTTAAAATGGAACTTGGAATAATAGGTTGGGAGTATTCAATCAATTGATTGTGATTAGTTCTGCTGGAGACAACAAACATAAATAGTCTTCAACAGAATGTGAGGCAAGATGGATGTGCAGGAGAGAGAGAGAGAGAGAGAGAGAGAGAGAGAGAGAGAGAGAGAGCGAGAGCGAAAGAGAAGACTTCTGCCAAACCTATTTGCGCCATGCAAAGTGTGGGGCTTGTTTCTTCTTCTTTCTTTAGATCAGTTGAGACCTGCACATCATGTCACGGACATCATGTACATCATGCGTACAGTAGTCCACAGCGCAGTAAGTTGTAGGTATTTTTGTGTATGCTATATGCTGAGTAGCCTTGTGTCTTTGGCTCTTTGCCTGTGTTATCATTGCGTTTTGCAGTTCAAGCAAGTGCCGTTCAATGGTGTGTTATTTTACACATATATTAGGATCGCGTGTTTAAAAATTAGTGTTATCGGCGTCGGCGTGTTTTCACATGGATGCTTGGAATGAAAAAATTATTCAGGAATGAGATGGGAACGCCACAATGTAAAAAGTGTGTGTCATCATGAGTAACGTTTGCCTAGTAATGAATTTGATTGAATGTTCAAACTGTAAAATTATTTCCTACAGATGAATAAGTGTTGATAAAGTACAAAGTTTTGGTATCTTCCTAGGTAGTTTGCTTTTACAGAATAGGAGAAAAGTGATGAGAGATGAATTCTTGAAATTGGTTCAAACAATTTGGATGAAAGTTGTGTTGTAGCGGTATAGCAGAATAAATAAATGATTGTTGCATATCCTGATTGAAGCTAAGGTATAATTGGTATTGAGCTACAATGAACCAATTTTGACAAAACTCAATATACAGTATATCCACCATGAGGATGCCCAAAGAACATTCATAGGTTAGAGCCCCCTCCGCTCCCCAAGCGGGGAGCGTGCATTTGGAGCCCTAAATATGAACTAATTTTGACCAAACTCAATATGTATCCTTCATGGAGATGCCTAATCAACATCAATAGGTTAGAGTCCCCATAGCTCCACCCCTCACCCCTAAGGGGGAGGGTGCATTTGAAACTCTAAATGTGAACCAATTTTATTGGTCAGCAGAAAGATTTCTATGCTACATATACAGTACGTCGCGGAGCGAGGGAGAGACTCATACGAATATTCCTTATAATTTTATACGTTTTACGGCTACATCAATACTCGCAGACAATGTTCCGATTTGTATCTCTCATATACAAGTATGATGTAGCCCTTCGATGTGAAAATACAGATGTACAAAAATACGAATAAAGAATATATTCAAGACGACCGTGTTATCTTATCTTTCCGTCATACAGTATACTTGATCCCCACAGGTGAACATTGTTGTAGCTCAGTCCAAGTATGGAAGTTCTCTGAAAGTGTGATCAGAAGGAACTTCAGCATTTCAGCAAACAGCATTCTGCAATATTTTGCAACTTTATATTGGGACTATAGATACCTAGAAGAGACAAGATAGCCAACTCTCCATTTTGACCGTGTTAAAAACGTGTACCCGATTTTCGTTGAGCTAATTTACGTGCCGAGAGATGACGCTACTGTGTTGTATGGCTAAATTAACATTGCGCTTATGGACGTTTTTCAGTTTTCATCAATTATCTCGGAAACCGTTCATGTTTATGAAAAAATGAAGAGAACAAAATTTATTCCCCTTGTAATTTCCTATCCTATGAGACGTATTTCATATTTTGAAAAAAAAAAATCCAAAATAGGTCTCATTCCATTGGAAATTACAAGAGGAATAAATTTTGTTCTCTTCATGTTTTCATAAAAATTAATGGTTTCCGAGATAATTGATGAAAACTGAAAAACGTCCATAAGCGCAATGTTAATTTAGCCTAAAAAGACTGTGTCGCTTTGCTGGCGTGCGGTGGAACATTGGAACTAACGAAGTTGTTCATCTTGTCTCTTCTAGGTATCTATAATTGTGACCTAATGGAAAATCAATTCATCAAAATTCAAGAGAAAAGATTGGCTGACCCTCTTCCAGCCTGGTACTGGCTGCTTGTTAAAGAATATACATTGCCGTCATAGTATGCGCTCTTGGAGTTTTTTTCTGTTGCAGTATGCGCTCTGGCGTGCGTGTGTAACTGCTATAGCTTGCATTCTGCCTGTATATCCGATGGAGCAGTTCACCTTCAATAATAATCTTAAACTTGTTAGACCATGTATCCTTCAAACTTGCGCATAAAGTTGGCACCCTCACATTATGATATATGTATAGGAGTTGAATGACTTGAATGAATTGCTCACTGTACAAAGTTACTATAAACATTTGGGTTGTCAGTCACCTTAAATGATTGTTTTGATATTACACTGAGAGAAAGAAAGGTCAATGTTTACCCATAATACGCAAAAATTCAAGCAAAATTGAGCACGCCCTCTTCTCCCTTTGTTTGCCAACCGCCATAGATTTGAACTCTTCCATTTTGTTTTGGTGGTATCCTAGTATTATGTAGTATTTTGTATCACAATTTTTCAAAATAAACTTGTAAAAATGATACCCAATATTTTTTTGAATAATCATCAAGCAAATTATTTCCATTATTCTCTCATCTCAAATATAAAAATTGATATGGAAATTTTTATTTTGAAATTCCATACCTATACCGGGTGAGGCAAAAAGATGTTACCAGTTGAATGGGAATTTTCGCTAAATCCGCTGAGCGTGAAAACGCGAAACGTTAGACGTATAGTTTAGAATGTACAAAATTTGTATTCCACTTTTATCTTTAATTTGAGCTACATGCGAAGTTTCTAAGACTTTTCTGAGCCGAGTTATGGACCAAAATGTGCCAAAAATTGACTAATTTGCGAAGATTTTCGATATAAAACATTGAAAAATCCCCCACTTTCAAGCTTCATGGGGTTATTTGAGTACTTTTTTCGGAATCAGCGTTGAATTTCACTTCGGAATAAGATACAATGAGAAAGTTGAAACAATTTTAAATTTTGGCAAGTTGATGAATTTTTGGCACATTTTGGTCCATGACTCGGCTCAGAAAAGTCGTAGAAACTTCGGATGTGGCTCAAATTAAAGATAAAATTGAGATACAAATTTCGTACATTTAAACTATAAGTCTAACGTTTTGCGTTTTCGCGCTACGGCGGATTTAGCGCGAACTCCCATTTAACTGGTAACATCTTTTTGCCTCACCCTGTATACACAAAACTGCTAGAAAGAAGAACAAAAATTTACTGTCTAGCATCCATATTAACCAAAATTATCAATCAGCATCATTTAATCAATAGAAATGATGAGAAAATCAACTTGCTTATTCTTAGAAAATACAACCCCCCCTACCCTTCTCCCCGGCAACGACCATCCTAAAACCTGCTGATCTTTCAACTATAAAATTGATGCGTAAAAACCTTCTCCTGATTTGAATTGGAGCATTTCAAAAACATTCCAAGCATGTAGGTATTATAGGACCATAGTTTAATGGATTTCCAATGTCACAACTTCTCTTTATATAATAGATACCAGAAGTGAGCCGCGCGTACCCTCAGTTTGTGTTGGGAATTTTGCAGCAAGTGTGCTAATTGGCGCACTTATTCAGGCTCATCCAGAGGAATGTTGTTAACTGGAATAATGAGATCTGCCACAAGCTTACATTCTAGCTGTAAGTCAGTTGAGTGGGAGAAACTCCTAAGTCTAGGCTGATGGCTGAGCAGAATGCAAGTAGAATTAGTGGGAGCATTTTTACCTAAATGGGATTAAAAGCCATGAAAATTGCTACAAAAATGGCTAACATCTGTAGAAACACATTTGGATATTTGACAAAAGCACGTAAAATTATGTTAGAAGGCACCATTGGCTCAATTTTAAAATATGCATCATCTGCCTTTGCGCATCGCATGAGAATTAAATACATATACCGTCACGTTGACAAAGCCCATTGATCAATGATTCAGTGTTACTTATGGACGTTTGTATCGCGACGTATCATATATTCCTGCAAGTGTCATTTGTGGTGTAAGACCAATAAAATACGACATAGCTATTAGAGCACTAATGTACGCAAAAAAGAAGAATATACAGCTGAAGTTTGAGAAAATACTGTTGAAATATCCCAAAAAGGAGATGAAAATGAAGGAACTGAAAGTGTACCTGGAAGCCAATGCAAATATCCTGTGGCAAGAAGAATGGGAAAAATCAAAAAAGGGCCAATGGACTAAAGTACTATTACCTACTGTAGATGCAAAACGCGACCCCCGCTTGGGCAAGCCCTAAGTGGGCATGGCTCCTTTTGCCTATACCTACGTCGCGATGACCCGCTATGCCAGTGCAAGAAATCAAACGAAACTCCGCTACATATCTTCTGTGAATGTGAGATATACAGGGAAAACCGCCCCAAACGCCTAGAAGGAGACAGCCAAGAAACTAGAGATTACCTAGTCAAAGTGATGAAGGATCTATGGAATAAAGAAGTTGCCATGGAACGCAAGAGAATTGAGAAGTGACTAGATGAGCACAAGGAAAGAAGACAAGCTCCAGTCCTGAAGCCTAATTAGCCTTAAGCATAAGTTTGCCACTAGCCATAAGCATAAGAGTTTTTGCCATTAGCCTTAGGCATAAGCTTCCGCAGTATATATTTCTTACCATGTAATAGTTTTTTCCTTCCACCCAATCAAGAGCCACTGAAAACTTAGCCTTAAGCATAAGGAAAACCCACTACTCCCTTCGATATACTCTTGTAAGTACGTAGGGGAGTAGTGGCTAGTTACAATAGTTGAAAGGTCCTCCCTCCCTGTAATTGTACCCCCAAGTCTCATAGGTAAGGGGCGGACACGTGTCTCCAAAAGGGGCCGTGTCTGAGGGATGCCGGAGGGCATCATCATGGAAAAAAAGTTGGGTTGCAATGCAGGGTCCCCAGGCGGGTTTGTGATATCGGAGTTTCCTTCTCCTACGCTGGAAGTGCTTTAGTTACTGACAAGTCAGCATAAGCCCCCACGCCACGACAAGGCAGCACTCCAACTTGAGAAGCATGACAGTTACGGCTTTCGCCCCCTGTCATACTCTTCCGTGGGAGAACTTTTTTTTTTTTTTTTTTTTTTTTTTTTTTTGCCCCGCAGCCATCTCGAGCATAGAGATTTGGCTTTGGGAGCAGTACAACTTTATTGGTACATTCTTTACAATGATATTGACAGAGTTACAAATTCTGTTTACAAAGGAATCTTTGGGTTGACAATACAGAGCTATGTTTATTACAAAACATAATTGCTTCAGTGGGTCCCCATACTACACTACCTAAGACTGAACCTCTCTGGGTTGCATGCTGCCAGTAGGGTAGTACGGGGTGTTAGGTGTTGGAACACTTGCATAACTGCATCAATGTTTCATGCGGCGAGATTCGGCACTGATATTTTTGTGCGGCGCGATAACGTTTTAGACTTGATATTCTCATAGTACAGCTCTATTGCAGCAGTATGTTTCTGGTCTCGGATGAAGGTGTCATTATGAAGTGTGCATTCAGATGGCTCACATCGGGGCCTATTCATACACATATTGCCCTCATATTCTTGAGATCCTCGACGGAATCTGTATCTGGCGACCTTTGCTTTTTCAAGTCCAACATGATAATAATCTAGACCTAGAACCAATATTTCCTCGTGTTGAGGACTTGCAGTAGTTTCTTCTTGAACTGCAATGGACGCAGTATTGTTGTGGCCTTGTTGTGGTGGAGTAACCTGCATGATGGAGGTGTCAGGGGTTTCAACTTTTTCGAAAGAGATATCAACGTCCGAATGCGAGGTGTTGACAATATCTTGAGGAGGTGTGGAATTTAGTCGCGATGAGTTGTCTCGAACAACATCCATATCCATTGAATCGAGCATGTGCCAACTCCTCCACTTGCTCCGCAGGGCAAGAAGAGTTGGGCACAGCTGGTCCCCGGTTCTATGGTTGGTTTTCCTGACCATATTCTTGATTTTCATACGACTGTTATGGTATGTACAGTCATGACATTCTTGATTTCCAATGGTGTTACATTGTGTCAGAGTACAATGTTTCAACTTGTGTCCAAGAAGCTTACACCTGGAGCATCTTGGTATGTGGATTCTTGTGTCAATTGGGTAACTCCTCCACCCGATTGAAAGGCGCCTGACTTTGCGCATGGCATTGTACAAAGCCTGAGTTGACTTGATGGCACACATCCATTCATTTGGTTTACTATGATATTCCACCTGAGTACCAGACATTGGGGGAATACCAAAATGTTCTTTGATCGTTTTCATGATATAATCAAGACCAATATTCCTAGGCAGATTGTGAATCTTCACATCCCAGGGTATATGTCGTTCGACTCTTTCTTTAACTGGTATGTTGAGCTGCGTGATTCTACTCTTGATTTGACTAACGGTATCCGCACTGTTACAGGTGACAAGAAGTGCACCACTAGGGAATTCAATGTGTTGTTTGATGCCAATTGAGTGTGGGTCTGGTATCTTTTCAGTGAGGATTGATAGCGGAACTTGTCCATCCACTGGGAGTACAAGCAGGGTGTTCTTCTTCTGCCTTCTTTTGCGTTGCCTCCTTGATCTTGGTCTACGATGATTAGATTCTCCAGGTTTGCTGGGTCCACAAGATTGAATTCCAATAGAACTTGAATTCCAAGTGATATTCACCCGTTGTTGAAAGGCAGCTGGGCTTGTAGCTTTGGAAACTTGAGTGATTGGAGACGTCTGGACTCCTAGTTCGCTATGTGCAGCAACTGGCACGGATGTAGCAACCTCTAGTTCTTTACCGAGATTGAGGATCAACGTGTCTCGTTTCTTGATTTCAAGTAACAGATTCTGCATCCGTTTATTGAGATGAGCGTAGTCAGCCTTCAACGTTGATAATTCTTGAGCGAGTTGTTCAACATTGGGATTCTTGGTGTAATATGACAGCTTGTTTCTGAGAATATTGATCTCTCGATCCTGTTTCTTAATTAGCGCAGCAGGTGTAATTTGCTCCGGTGGTCTGACATCTTGATCGTTGTTCTTACGCTTCTTCGATACCTAAGCTCCAGCTCCAGGCGACGATGGTGGAGTACGCTGCGTCTGCATGGTAAGCTGTTCAGATATAGTGAGAGGGGGGTCAATGGCAACTTCCCTCTTCTTCTATCTAACACTCCCTATCAGCCCACGTCCTACTTAGAGAAGGACTCGAGAGTCCAAGAGCTAATAAGAGAGATGACTTGAGGCCGGAACTTGTGCAATTTAGCCTGATCAAGTTAATCAGGGATCCTGTACAAGCTGAGCTTGACAGTGGAAGTAGATGGCCAATCACCCGAGTTTTTCTTAGGCAGCTCGACATGCAGTGTGCCAGCTGCAGTGGGTGGCCTAAGGAAGAGGATGGATTTAGGATCACTTTATTTCTTGAGAACACACAAAAAATGCGCACTATATTGAGTCTAGATTAATGTTAAGTACTTGAATGAGTTTGATCAGAATGATCAATATTTCTTGAAAAGAGGAACGTTAACGCACTTAGAACGAACGAACGGATAATTGAATCAGATTCGCGAAGAAATATTTGCCAAAAATCGAAAAATTCACTCAAAAAGATTGAAAAATTCTTGAACATGTGCTCATTTGTAGCACATCAACATGTGAAAAATTTGCAAAAATCAGAAGAATTCTTGCAGATATCACTGGTATATGCCTAATAAACTCGATATCAATAACAAACGACACAAATTTGGTTCAAAAAGATCGAAAAATTTCGAAAAAGTTGTCAACATCAGATCAACTGATGATGAAACTCAAGTAACTTGAGATGAAAAATTTGTCGATTTTTACCGAAATTCATCTTGAATATGATTGGGCGGCCACTCGCGAGAGGGTAATAGCAGAAATAAGGTCGATTTATTGAGGAATATGACCAAAAAGATCAAAATTTTCTTATCAGTAGAGCATGTGCTCAAATTTCAAAGTGTCATAAATGACTGAAAAACGCGAATTAAACGGGCTTGACAGTAAATATAACTCCGATAGACTTGTATTAATCGATATCCAACGTCAAAATACCGAAAATATGCTTGATTGGTGTTAGGAACCAAATTATCTCATCAACTGATAACAGTGAGAATTTACCTGAAGATGGACCAAAATTGCCGATTTCCTCCAGGTTTCCGCAAAAATGACAGATGGAACATGGATTCAGATGGAACAACGCACAAATAACTTGAAAACCGCACAAATTTGATCGAAATAGACCAAAAAATGAGCGAAAATGATCACTGGAGAAATAGCACTGCTCTAAGGGAGTGAAATTTCAAAGTCCAAAAAATCAATAAAAACTTGAAAATCACGTGATTTTTGACTAAAATACACTTCACGGCACTGAGTTTATTCGATAAAAACCGAAAACAGAACTGAAATCGGTGTATTTCTGGCGAAATTAGCAAAAATTTACCGAGCACTCGAAAATTGCCTTTTTTTTTTTTTTTTTTCTGGGGTCCCCAGTCCGAACTATCCCGGTGGGGCAAATTTATTATCGCGTAATAAGACAAGATTAAAAATAGCCCATGCAGCAAGATCGCTTGCTGTTAGGGGTTTTAAACATCTTAAAGTAGTTTATACATGTTGCTTTTGTGTTCAGAGGTCGCCCGCAGAGACTTATCAGGATGATCTATGCACTGAACGGGTCCCCTCATCGCACTACCGGCTATTAATCATCTTCCCAGCTGGCCTGAATCAGTCTAAACAGTGACCTCAGGTGGCAGTTGGGAAGAGAAAAAAGGGGAGTTTTTGTCATCTCCTCCTTTTGCCCAAGTTGGCCTAGACAGTGGCCTTGGGCAATAGGGAGGAGAGAAAAGGCTTACGTTAACATACAGGTTACATTTATATGTGCCGCATGTAAATTGTCCAAGACAAGGGACTTACATGGGCAAAATGTTATGGTACATACGTATATATTACAGGTCAACGTTTTGGTCTATGCTGAAATAGAAGAAAATGTTGATCCACACCAGTTGCTCAGTACTCCACTTTTAGCCCATGGTGACAGGAAATAGCTGCAATCCCAGTAGTAGAGTAACTTGGTGTGGTGTGTGGGTGATGATGAACATATTATTTACATTTATATGTGTTGGATTGTACATCTTATCTTACACTGAAACAGGTGAGAGAAGAGTGAGGCCCGCTGTTACGTATCTAATTCTCCACATTTCGCTAGGGTGACAGGAAATCGCTACAATCCCAGAAATTAGGCGTTTCAGCGGGGGGAGTGGTGAGGTGAATAATACAAAGGATATCTATGTATTATCTAAGGTCCAAGTTGGTCCTTGGTGTTGTTGTTTAGAGATGATCAGCTACCGCCCGTTGGCATCTTGAAGATAAACAGCTGCGGCCCGATGGCATCTTGAGGTTTGGTGAATGCCCTGCCTAGTTGGTTAAGCAAGTTGGCCAACTAGGAGCGGTGAGACCGCCGACTTACTGAGGACTTACATCTTTTCAGGGTTGATGATGCGAAAGTGTGGGTTCTCCGTCTTCCACAGTTTCAGCATCACTTCCTGGAGATAAGGCAGGTGGTACTCTTCGAGTTTGTCCCAGCCCATTGGGCGACCAAAACCAAATCGAAGGCACTCTGTCAGCAGGTGTTCGGCTGTCTCGGGGTAGCCGAATCCACATGCTGGACAGAGTTCAAAGTTTTCGGGGGCATTGGGCTTCACGCGTTTCAGGTATGACCTGAGGCACCCGTGATCTGACAGTGCCTGTGAAGTCCAGAAAGTGGGTGGTGTTTTGATTCGGAGTCGGTCATGGACTGTTGGAAACATGAGCTGAGGCCACTTCTTTGGCGTTATATTTACCCAGTCCATGTTCCAATGTTCCAGGGTGGCATTTTTGAAGGCTGCGGCTATCTCGGCAGAGGAGACAGGGTCTCCGTCCAGCACAAAGCCGCCTTCTTTGTCAGTCTCAACTGGTGGCAGGTGTCCCCAGTGTGTGACTGGCATACCTTCTGAGAGGAGCCACTTGACTGATCTTTCCACAATTTGTAGGTGGAGTGGTGGGCTCGCTGCAAGGACGCTGGCAACTTGGCTGCTGACATCCTTGTAGCTTCTGCTGCTGATGACGTCGCATCGGCGTTGGACCTTGGCAATGGATTTCCAGTACGTCTTCAGCTGAAGTCGATCATACCAGATGGATGAGCAGTATTTTGCTAGTGAAAAGATCAGTCCCTGGAACATGACTTTTCTTGCTAAGAAGCTGTAGCCATAGAGGTTACGGGCAAGCTTCTGGAGGAGGGGGATGCGGGACATCATTTTCTCCTCCATATAGTTGAAGTGTGCCTTGAACCTGAGTTTATTATCTATCATTACGCCAAGGTATTTTATTACTTTTGACGCTTTGATAGTATGACCAAGCACATTGAAGGTGATCATTTCCTCACCATTTCCTCTTTGATAGAGTGGTAGCTGGTTTTTCAATAGGATGTCCGTTTTTCCAATGTTGAGGAGTAGGCCAGAAGCGTGTAGTTCCTGAGATACTTTAGTGATGCATTCAGTTACTTTACGCTTCAGTTCTTCTTTGGTGTCTGCTGATGTGATGATAATGGTGTCATCAGCATACACACAGATGTTTGGATGATTCTCCTCTACTTTGTTGATTAGGACATCGTAGAGAATGTTCCATAGTGTGGGGGCAAGTACCGAGCCTTGTGGGCAGCCTCGCTCTAGGATGGTACTTTGGCCTTCGCAGTGGACTGTGCGGTCACACAAGTACGAGGAAATGGTTCTCACCAAGTAATGTGGTACTTTGGCCAAGGCTAGTTGTTCCAAGATACCATTCCATTCGATGTGGTCGAACGCTCCTTTGATATCTAGTGAGGATGCTGCAACTAGCCTATGCTGTTGTGTCTCATTACGGTATAGGTTGCATACCTCATGTACGGCCATTTCTGTACCAATACCTTTCCGGAATCCGTACTGCCGTTGATGGAGAGGTTGATATGCGTCAAAGTGGTCTACGATCCTACGGTTGACCACTCTTTCGTATATTTTTCCCAGGATGGAGAGCATTGTCAGAGGCCTATAGCTGCCAGTGACTGATGGGTCCTTGCCTGGTTTGTGCAGGAATACTGCTCTGCCATCTCTCCATAGGCGGGGGAAATATCCAAGACCTAGGCAGATGGTGAATAGCGCCGGTAGGACCTCCGGGTGATGTCGGTTGAGGGCTTTGACCGTTCTAGTGCAAAGCCGATCAGGTCCAGGGGCCTTGTGGTTTGGGAGGTTTCGGATGATTTCCTTAACTTCCTCTGCAGTTATTATTGGGCTTGGAGCATGGATTCCAGTGTGCTGGTCACGATCCAGTGGTTGTGTTGAGGCGGGGAATTTTTCGGTCAGTAGCAGTTTAATGCTGTCTGCTTTGGTGGTGCAGTGTTGGCCAGTTGTGCTGATCAGGAGCGGGAGTGGCTTTGGTGGTGTATACTTTGCTATCTTGTATGGTGTGCCCCAGGCAGTTGACTGTGTGCACAGTTTCCTGAAGGCTGTGAACTTGTTACGCATTAGGATCTTCCTGTATGTTTGTCGCAAGTTCTTGCGTGTGAGTAAGAGTATTGATCTGCTGGTGTCATCTGTGGCGCGGTTGATTCCGCGACTGATGGTTTTCAGTGTTCGTTTCAGGGCGTCAAGTTCTGGGCACCAGTAGGGGGGGTTCTTTTTCCTAACTATGATCTCTTTGGATGCAGTTTTCATGCATCCTTGGAGCATTGCAGTCAGGTTCCCTAGGAAGCCATCCACTTCATTGACTGTGTCTGCTTTAAGGGGGGCAAAGGTTAGGTTGCTGATTGCGTTTGAGAGTTTTTCAGCATCTGTGCTGTATATCTTCTCCTTTCTGCTCACTTCCATGCTGGCCGTTGCTGCGATGAAATAGTGGTCAGAGTGGGAGTCGTCATCCAGTACTGTGTAGTTGGTTATTTCTACATTCTTGTGGCAGAAGTAGTCATTGATGGTGGTGTGTTGACCGCGTCTCCAGGTTGGCTGTGTGTTGTTAGCCACGTTCAGATTTGCCAGTATCAGGAAGTCCTCAAAGTGGCTTCCTCTTGGAGTGGTGTGGTAGCCAGGGATGATACTAGTCTGGCAGTTAAAGTCACCTGTTATGATGGTGGGGGTGCCTTGGAGCTGTTGAACGTAAGCATACAGGGGGTCTAATACATCATGTATGTTTTCACTTGGAGACAGGTAGCAGCAGATAAATACAGTAGTGCCTATCTGTGTTGCTACTATGTCCTGATGCACTAGGGGTCTGGGCACATGTTCAACATCTTTCCTGACCAGGATGGCGCATCTGGGTTGGCAGAGTGAGTCCCATCCTGGTGCACGGATGCTGCTCATTCCAGGAGGGTAGTGGGGTTCTGTCAGACAGAGTATGTCTGTGTCTCTATAAGCTGCAAGCATGAGGGCATTATGGATGGCACCCTGTGAGTGATTGCAGTTCAGGTATAAAATTTTGAGTTCGCTCATTGGGTGGCGTGTTGTGGTGCCTCTTGAGATTGGCGTAGTGGTAGTGCTTTCTTCTGAAATGCAAGGAGGGTTGGGCACTGCTTGCTTCCTGCCTTGTGGTTAGTTGGTCTTGACTTAACTTTCACGTGTGATGTACCTGTGTTGGTTCTCTTCACAGTGTCGTTGTAGTTTTTGCAGTCTTTGCAGTTGAGGTCTGCTGGTGAGGAGGTGGTGGTTTGTTGTGTGGAGTCCATCTTGGTGCATTTGGTGGCAGTGTGTCCCAGCAGGTCGCAGTTGGGGCAGCGTTTCACCTGGATGGTGGTGTCAATTCGGCACATGGTCCAGCCGTTGGTTTTGGCCATCTTCTCTTTAAGGGCGAGTGAAGTTGTGAGTACTGCAAAGAAGGAGCCTGGGTATTTGGTAGATTTGCAGGGGAATAGTTTCACCGCTGCAGGGGCCTCACCAAATCTTGAAGTGATTCGTTCGGTTATGACTTCAGTGGTGATGGATTCATGAATGCCATGAATCCTTACTTCAGGTAGTTTTGGTGTCACTTTCTTCTCCTGGATGCCAACATTAGTGGCGATCTTACGGAGTGCATCGGCATTTTCCAGTGAGGAGCAGGATACCAGGACTGCTCCTGACGGGAATGGGACATGCCCTTTCACGCCCAGTGTTACTGGGTTTGCTTCTGGCATGTTTTGCAGTTTTTGTAAGACATTAGGAATATCTTGGGAGGGTAGAAGCAGGACGTTTTTAGGGTTCTGCTTTTGCGATGTAGGTAGTCGCAATTTCTTCTTGGGGGCTTGAGGCGGCTTCTCATCTGCCTCCTTCTTTTTAGCCTCTTTGGCTTTCTTGGCCTGTCGCCGTCTTTCTTCCCGTTGTACCTGAAACTCAGGTTCAGTTGGGGCGGCGTCTGATTGTGAGGCTGATGTTGATAATTGGATAGAGGAGGCAGTTTCAATTGCATGGGTAGTAGCTCTCTTCTTTACAATGGTGGTGGCTGGGCCGCTGCCCATGACTCGGGCAATAGGTGGTGTAGAGGCAGCTGCTACGTAGGTCTTTGTGTCTGCAGGGGCTGTTGGTGGGGCAGGAGCCTTCTTCTTCTTTATTGAGGAGGCAGTGGCATTGGTTGCCAGTGAGTTCAGTACAGGAGCTAGGATTTCTTCTACTAGCTTCTTGATCTCCGGGGCTATTTGGTCCACAGAGGTGTTGTTGGTTGTTGACTGTTGTTGCTGTTTGCCCAGCTTCTTGGTCAGCTCCTTGATTGTGTCGGTTAATGTCTTGACCTGTGTGGTCATCACATTGATTTTTTCGTTGAGCTCCTTGCGAGCTTTGCGTTCGTGGCTTAGCTCTTTTTGCAGGCTCTCAATGGTGGTGCGGTCATCAGAGGAGGGGTCAGGATCGGTGCGCTGCCTCTTCCTACTGATCATTTCTTCGTTAGTGGTGGTGTTGTTGTTGTTGCTGCTGTGCTTTAGTATGCCTTTTGGTAGGACGCAGCTAGTCTTCTTAGGCTTGGGTATTATGCCCAGTTCTTTTTCTTTTGCTTCGATATATTTCAACATATTTGTGCATTCGTGTTGCCGTCTACTTCTGTGTTTGGCGTCAGTTTCGGTGCTGAATTGCGGTTCCCAGTATTGTATTCCGGTCTCCGCAAAGCTATAGATGCCAACGGCTTTGAGCCTTGTGTTGTGCTCTCTTGCTGATTTATGCAGTGGTGATGGGTGGTATTGGAATTTCACTTGGGATTTCCGTGGTGGTGGAGGAGTCCTCTCATTGTCAGAATCTTGGAGTTCAATGGTGGAGTGCTCCGTTTCCATTAGGTTGGTATTGCGGTTTGTCTCATTCTGTGACGGCAGAAGAGGCAGGATTACTTGCGGGGCAATCATCCGGGAGGCAGCCGCAAGGTTCTGCTTTCCCAGGTCAGAGATTGTTGATCCGGTGAGAGAAGTCGTAGGTTTGGAGGGTTTAGTGATAGAATTCATAATGTGTTCCCAGGAGTAGTGAACGAGTTAGTCTTCCCCCAGGCAGTGCGTCGTACCTGGATGACCCTATATACTGCAGAGGTCGGGAGGTATCTGCAGGTTCCCTGTAGAAATCCCTTGGCCAGGTACCGTGGGATTGACGTGGAGATGTTGGGCGTGAGTAAGGGGGGGAGGGGTGTACATTTAAGTACTGTCTCTGCTCTCTGAGCCCTAGAGTTACAGGAGCACGGGGCATCCCAGCAGAAACCCCAGACAACTGCGCCGAGGGGTGACTCTCCCAACGACTTTGGGTGGGTGAGTGAGCGGGAGATGTTGGATTGGGACGTGAATGACCGCAGCAGTACGTAACCCACCTCTGGAAGTGAAGGTCATACAAAAGTCGGCCAAGCTCCGCCAAGAGAGACCTAAAGTGCAGAGCAGTACTTAACCCTTTAGTGGACATGAGTGCTGCAGGCAGTACGTAACCCCAAACCAGCATTCCCTGGTGATCGAGTACCTTGTTTCCCGCTTGGGTTACAGGAAGGAGCAATTCTTTCCAGACTCAGTTCTCACAAGACATCCGCAGGATGGTGAGTTGTCCCGCGGCCCACAACAGAGGAATGGGATTTTGTGGAATTTTACAGAGTAAGCTGTGAGTGCTTCCCTGCGGAGAGTGTGAGGGAAGGAATGGTGATGTGGGTTGTGACAGTCGTACGTGGGGTGGAGTCCACGCGAGCCTTTCCACTATTGGTTGATCCTTGTGATCTTAAGCCTCCCCACCACAGCAAGGTTGTGGAAACACTTGAAAACACTCTGAGCCACTCAGAAGTGTCCTCCGGGGGAGGACCTAACCTAACCTTTTTTTTTTTCTTTTTTTTTTTTTTTTTTTGGGGGGTTCCCCACTGAGGACTTTCCCTCTGGGGCATGTATATTCCGCGTGAATATTGTAACAATTCTTAAGAATTTAACCCATGTGTGAAGATCGCTTCACATATGGGGTTTTCACATGTGTCACTCATTCCAGGGAATCGGCCAAGACAGTGGTCTCCTGGAATGAGGACATTTATGTTAATAATTTAGTGTATTTACCGAGTGCAGTGGCCTCCAGAGACTTATCATGAGATTTTTGCACTGAAGAGGTGGCACTGCACTCGGTAAGTTGCGTTAAGTATTTATAGTTACTTCTTCATCAGTGGTGGCAGCACACACAAGGTGGATTGATAGTCAGATTTGATGGTGAAGTTGACGTTCTCCAATTTCCATAGTTGTAGGAAAACCCTTTCCATGTAGGGGAGATGGTGGTCTTCCAAAGTGTCCCAGTCTAGGGGTCGGCCTTCCATAAAGCGTAGGCAGAACGTGAGTACGTGTTCTGCCGTTTCTTCGCCAAAGCCGCAGGGGCAATCAGCAGAGGTGACTCTATTTTTTCTCCTCAGATATTCTTTAAGACATCCGTGGCCACTAATTGCCTGGGATGTCCAAAAGTTGGGAGGAATGGTGATTTTGAATCGGTCTTGTATAGTGGGTAGAATTTGGTGTGCCCACTTGCCGGTGATTTTATCGCTTTGCCAGGTTGCATTCCATTCGGACAAGGTGCAGTTTTTCCAAAGTTGTCTTATTTTGCTGTACTCCATTTGGATGCCATTTACACTTAGGATATTGTTTTCCTGAGTGATTGGAGTAAGGTGCCCCCAGTATGGCACGGGAAGATTGCGCTCAACCAAATACTTGACAGAACGTTCTATTATTTGGAGGTGCTGTGGGGTGGTGAGTGCTAGAATACTGGCAACCGATTTGCTTGTGTCATGATAGCATCGGGCTGTGATTACATCACAGCGTCTTTGCACCTTCAGTAGTGTGTTTGCGTAAGTTTTCAATTTTAGTCTGTGGTAATATATACTAGAACAGTACTTGGCAATAGAAAACACTGCTCCTTGGAACATAGTTTTTCTTGCTGTATAATGGTAGCCATATAGGTTTCTTGCCAATTGCTGTAGAAGAGGAATGCGTTTCAGCATTTTCTCTTCTATGTACTTCATATGCTCTTTGAATGATAGTTTGTTATCGAGCATCATACCAAGATATTTAATCACCCTCTTTGTCACAAGATTGTGATTAAGTATATTGAGCTGTAGCATTTCATTATCTCTCCTCATGTATAGTGGTTGGCGGTTTCTTAGTAGGATCTCAGTTTTTCCTATGCTCAACAGGAGACCTCTTTTTTCTAGTTCATGGGTGATGAATTGTATGAACTCGGTGATTTTTTCTTTTAATTCTATTTCTGAGGCTGCAGAGACAATGACTATTGTGTCGTCAGCATAGACACAGATATTTGTAGTGATTGCGTTGAGCACTTTGGTTATTATAATGTCGTAGAGGATGTTCCATAGGGTAGGTGCAAGAACTGAACCCTGTGGGCATCCTATTTCTAGATATACAAATTGTCCCTCGCTGTGGACTGTTCTCTTGTCTAGATATGATGAGACTGATTGGACAAGGTAGTGAGGAGTGTTCGCAGCTGTCAGTTCCTCAAGGATGCCCTCCCATTCTATATGGTCGAACGCACCCTTTATATCAATGGATACAGCAGCTGTGAGGTTAGGTTAGGTTAGGTTAGGTTAGGTTAGGTTAGGTTAGGTTAGGTTAGGTTAGGTTAGGTTAGGTTAGTACGCCGTTAACCGCCGGGGAGGATGCTACACGTTTTTGTACGCTCCTCAGAAAATCGTTGATTTGAGTGGGAAAAACGCTCAATCTAAGTGCGAATTGTTGATAGAATCGAAATATAACGTAAAACCTTTAATTTGAATGTAAAATCTTGAAAATCGGTCGCGAATTAAGCGAGTAATTAACGTTTTTTGTGAAAATATGAACTTAGAAAAATTTTTACATGTGAAAAGTGGATGATGCAATTTTGAATACTCATTTGAAGTGATTTATTCGTGATTTTTTCGTGCAATGAAACTGGAAACACAATTCCTGATCGAGGACCAAGAAGATCTAAGAAGAAAACCAAGTAGGAAAGTGTCAATTAACTTATTTAATTAGCAATTAGAGTAGAATAGATATTAGGTTGGATTAGTTCAAGAGTACAAGGTGCAGTAATTAGTGGATAATTCGTTAATTTTGGGCCAAATTAGGCATACAGAAACACAGGAGAAGAAGCTGGGATCTCAAAAAGATAAGAATCATACAAATTTAATTAGGAAAAGTGTGCATAACAATTAGACAGTGTTATTTAGAGGTAGACAAACTCATATCAGTCAACGTGGTCGCCACCAACCTAAACTAGCCTAAACCAACCCAAACCAGCCTAATCCAACCTAAACTAAACTAAACCAAACCAAACCAACCCATCCCAACCCAAAAAGTTATAATCATTCGAACTCGGAAGAAAGGAGGGAAAGAGAACAAAAAAAAATTAATAAAATAATACCTAGAGCAATATTACAGTAAAAATGTATAATTATGTATAATTGACCATTACATTACAGCAAACAACGCTCACACATCTCGACTGTGGAGGTAACACATTGCACTAAGATGTATCTCCATCTCACGTTGTTACCTCATTGCAAAACACAGTCAGGGAACGGTTCCTTAAATGGCTCAGGAGCCACCGTTCCTCTCACGCAGCCTAAGCCGTGGCGGTGGTACTTGTCGATGGGTACTGCTGCATTGCACAAGCACGGATAAAAACTTGGCCTGGTATCACCAAGTAAAATTGCACTGTTACCAGTCACACCCTGCATTATTCAATCGCGGAATGATGTGGGAACCCATAGGAGGAGGTACTAGGTCCCAACCCTCCCAATAATGAACCCTCCCAATAATGATGGAACAATGAGAACAGTGGCCAACTGGAAATAACAACTGGAAATAACTAACCTAAAACCAACAATAACCTAACCCAACCAAAACCAAACTAAACTTGACCAAACCAAACCAACCAACATAATCCAAACCAAACTGAACCAAACCAACCCAAACCAACCCAACAACTACAACCAACCCAAAACTAACCCTAACAAACCCAAACTAAACTAACTCAACCCAAATCAACCCAAACCAACCTAACAACATCAACCAACCCAAACCAACCTGAACTAAACCAATCAAAATCGAACTAACCCAAACTAAACCAACCCAAACTGAACTAACCCAAACTGAACTAACCCAAACTAAACTAACCCAAGCCCAAACTAAACCAACCCAAACTGAACTATCCCAAACTAAACTATCCCAAACTGAACTAACTCAAACTAAACTAACCCAATGAAATAAACTAACGTAATAAACACATCACGTAATAACACAACCAAGTAAAACAACTGAACCGTGATAGATAACAGATAATTTAGTTAGATAAGTAGATTAGAATAGATACAACAAAGATCAAGAACAATTAATATCACAACAAAAGTATTAAGCCGCATGTTACAGATGAATGATAATGGTTAAGGAAGCTGGAGCATACAATAACAACACGTAGGACTAACCAATGGATCGAAGGATCCCTTCCACAGCTCGCTGTTGCCCCCTGCACAGTGGTGTAAATGTCCGAAATGGGTAGCATATTACATAATACTGTGCAACGGAGCGTAAGTCCAAATAAGGACAAACAGCAAAAGCCCCATCCTTCAAACATGATCGTCAAATCCTGACCAAACAAACATACCAACCAAAAGCAACAATACTAACGGGAACAGTATACAATCATAACAATGCTCTGAAGATTGAGAAGACGAGATCCTTCCTACCTTTATTGTTTTCCCATACCAATCACCCACATATCTTTTTCTCAACTCCAACCAAGCAACCCCCCCTAAACATCCTAAACAATCTGGTACAACCGACATACCTCTTGGAACAGATTGTCCCTTACATTTGATTCCTGTATTGCCAGTACCTTAAGGGAAATAACGCTGCAGGAAGAGAATGTCTGTAATATCCTATGCAATCTGGATCAACCGACATATCTTTTGAAACAGATTGTCCCTTACATCCAATTTCTGTATTGCCAGTACCTTAAGGGAAGTAACGCTGCAGAAAGAGGATGTCTCTGTAACCCCAAAAACCCAATGTTATCACTAATATCCAGCAGAGCAACCTGGGCAACGTGAGTGTGGCTGGGGAACCTAGTACCTGGTCATAGGCATTATCCCAGATCTCTGTTATCCGTTCTGGAGGAGTGTAACCTGCGGCTATAATCTGGTGGAAGGAACCTAGTACGGAAGCTGGAGAGTAGCCCAGGGGGCAAATCTGGAGTCCCGTGAAATCCATCCTTAAAATCCATTTCAGGAAGCAAGACACTGTGCGTAAAATAACACTTTCCCATCCGTGATCCCCCTGACAGAAGTTGTGGTTGAAAGCGTCTGAGCTGGATGCTGCGATGAAAGACAGGATTCACTTTCTTCATTCCGTGGACCATGAAGATCGACATAACTTTCTGATTGGACTGCTCCTATAACTCATACCTTACACTTCTACTAATAAGCGTCCAACTTCCAGCATAGCCAGTACTGCCAGAAATGGTTCAGGAAGAGTGCTCCTGGAAGGAAAGATGCTCACATCCATTTCAGGAAATCGCATGGTTCTGTTAAGAGGAGAGAGAGTCCCCACCTACATATCCTTCAATAACATGATCACACTATCCGACTGAAATCCACCAATCTGTCATAATCAAATCACATCACCGTCAATTCAATCATATCACTATGAGCAGAGATTGGTGATACAAGAGTAAATCCTCCCTGGAGCTCACTCCTGGATTTACTTGCGTACAGCATCCATGTCCCCCTGCTCTCTGCCCGTTGATTGTATTATTCAGATCAGCTCGGTGCCTAGAAGATAATGGAGGAGCTGGACCGACAGCTGGAGTGAACCGAGGTGAACGCTGGAAAGGGTAGCTGGACCTGAGGTGAGCGTGGGGAAGGTCTGCATTGTTGGAGCGTTTTTGGTTGTGAGCCTGAAAACCACAACCATATAATTCGTTCAACCGGAGTGTCACCATAGTGATGACAATAGTGCCTTACCGTGGACCTGCCTGGGTGCGAAGCGGACGGCAGCCATACAATGTTAGTACCTGAACCGCAATTGCTGATGGGCACCCTCCTGGACCCGGAATCCGAGGGGAACGACCCCAGTTGGGCACCCACTGTAATCGTACACGTTACCATATTCTGCGGCAAGTTCTTGATCTGAATAAATTCCAGCTTGCTGGTGCAATCACAAGTCGATGCCCGGAAATCCAGAAGAAACGGGGGAGCAGACGCCGATATTAGTATTCCTCAAAACAATACTAGGCACTGCATTCCCTACTGGAGATCCCAGTGAAAGTGACGACCCCTCCCGACCTAAATGGCAACTATACTGTGATGGCATTGTTGCAACAATTACTGTAGTGGTAATTGAGCAGTGGCTGTAGTGGTACTGCTTCCCGGAACCCGCACGATCTTACAAGGCGCAGGCCTTATGATCGCAACTACTGTAATGGTATTGCTAAGGGAACCCTCTCCCAAAAGTGATCCTACCTACAACATTCTGTTGGAACGACTTAACTCTCTTTGCAGATCATTCCTTGCGCTGAAACTACTAAGCCAGTACTACCGCCTACGGTACGGAAGAGCGCTGGTAGCAGAAGGTGCCATCAGAACACCACCTATATCCTACACTCACCTCACAAAGATCGACATAACTTTCTGAAGGAGGTGCACCCCCAACAACCCAGTCAAAAGTCCAATTGTTCGACCCCCAGTATAGCCAGTAAACCAGAAGGGAAAGGAAGAGCGCTGCAGGACTAAGATACTGAAATCCAAAAACAACCAGAATCCTGTGCAATTTGCAATGATCGACATAACTTTCAGAGCAGATTGTTCCCTGTGTTCAATCCTGTAGTCAGTACTGTAAAGGAAGAGCACTGCAGGAGAAGAATACCTCTATCAGACAGAAAACGAATATCCAAATCGCACTGGGCAAAGACCGACATAACTCTCTGCGCAAAGTGCTCCTAGAACTATCTGAAATCCTGTATGCCAGTAGATCCTGACTGGAAGAATAGCGCTGCTGGGCTAGAATATTCAATATCCGAAACACAAAGAAATCACAATATCCTATATGATCTGCAAAGACCGACATAACTTTCTCAACAGAATGCTCCTTGAAAACACCCATCCTAGTCAAATGTTTGAAATTCTGTATAGCCAGTACTCCCAGCAATGGGAAGGAATTAGCGCTGCAGAACTAGAATATTCACATCCCAAGTTATCCTACCTAGCAAGCCACAAAGACCGACATATCTTTCTGCGTGGCATGTACTGAAAAACTCCCAATCACATCCTTGTGTCTGAAACTCTGTATAGCCAGTACTGCCAGAAATGGCGAAGGAATAGCGCTGCAGAGTGAAGATACTGTAATCCACTTCCATATAAGGAAGACCCATCATAACCAATTGTGAGAGTGTAAGAATCGTCATCCTCCTCTCTGCCTGTAGAACACAACTAGTGCGTTTGCAGGTATTGACCATTACACATGAGCAGACAGTTGAAGACCCATCAACTTGTCTTGGGAACTTAAACGTGACCCACTCTTTTTGTTTGCACCAGGGGGTGGTCTGAGGGCTTAAAGACGGCAATGGACAACTCTCTCGCAGCGCATGAAACACATCCAGCAGCAGATGTATTGAAGGGTCGTGACCGGAAACCCTGCGGCGTGTGTGGAATGTCCGGGCAGCCAGGAGATCCATCCGTCGAGTCGCGTTCAACATGAGTCATGCTGCAGGGATCAGATGTTGAGAGCGAAATCTTATGACTAGCATGACGACGGCAAGCCCGGGTATGAACTCCTCTGTTGAACTGCCTGAACTGGAATGGTCACAGTTCTAGGGTTGAAAATGGTATCGGTGCTTCCCATGGATGGCCGTTTGGCGGTGGTGGCGGGACCCCCAGGGCTTCGGCCCAGTAGGAAAAAAAAAAGGTTAGGTTAGGTTAGGTTAGGTTAGGTTAGGTTAGGTTGATTCTCGCCGAAGTAGCCTCAGTCGAAAGAACTCGTGTTATTACCAGCCTTTAGCTCACTGAATCGGTACGTTCGTCGGCCTAACTTTCAATTTTTCCACCCTTTGACGCAATATCGACCGCGCGCAATCTTTAAACCAGTCGAAAAGAACTCGTATTTTCTCGCCTTTGAACTCACTTTTTCAGCTTAGAATTAGTCTCAATTTCAAACTTTGCCGTAATAATCGCGATCTTTTCTTCAATCTTGTGTGTGTACGTGTATGTGTGCGTGTGCGTATTTATATCCCCGATCATCCGAGTACTGCGAGTGAACTCCTTGCGTGTTTACGTTTGGCCGGTACAGTCATCAACAGTCATCTAAAATATAGCGGAATTGATCTTTCATTACATGTAAGTGCATAAGCTTAGAAAAACACCCATCGATATGAATGCATTCTCGTCAGATTTGGCCATAATTATTGCTGAAATTTTATCCCTGTGTGAAGTGAACCGTCGCCTCCATCTTGTAATAAGCCTCAATAGAAAATGTCGATTAGAATGGACCCATTTACAGTGAATAAACCCCATAACATATGCATACTTTGAAAATCAGCGATCACTTTCATTTTTCATGTATTACGAATTTCACATTATTAAAATCATATCTCGGCCTAGAATTACCCGATCAACGTCATTCATAGCTTAAAATTTTCACCGAAATCTCCTCCTTCATTTGAAATGTAAATCAATGCTGTGTAATTAAAATTCAGGGAATACAACGTACAGAAGTGCACGCATTGCCGTCAATTTTCGTCCCTGTTGTAACTGATTTCAATCAGCATAAATCGACACTCTTGATAAGTGAGGAAACCTTAACCGCAGTTGAAACTGCCGCCGATAGGACTAGGTAATGCGCGGAATTTGGAGTTAAAACCAGCGCTAGCATAATTATAATCGTAATCTCATATTTTCGAATAATAAAACGCAGTCATTTTTCGCACTCTCAACTCGTAATCCAATAAATACCCGGTAAAATTTAAATATCCCTCGCGAAAGCCCCAATTTAGACTTCATAAAAAACCACTTTTCAAGTAAAATTTCAATCTGAAATCGTCTGACAGGTACACTTTGAACCAGTAAAAACACCCCAAAATTTTGTTGCATAATTAGGTCGCCGTACAGAAAAAGCCTTTGCTCACCTACGTAGCGCCAGTAGTATGTAATTTGTCTCGTAATTTCTCGGCCCAAGAATGGAATGGACAGGGGAAGAGAGGTAGAAGGGAATCGAATAGACGGCATTAGATAAAGAAACTCGGAAAAAATTTTACGATTTAAAAACGTGCGTTGGAATCGCATCATAAAAGACAACATTTAGAATACAATATGGAAGGAAAGGACAAGACGTACGCTAGATAATAGGAAGTAGGAAAAGGAGAACGAAACGAAACGAAATTTATTTAGTTATCACCAACTGAAAAAGATATATGAGAGCAAAAAAATCACTCCGCCATCATCGATGTTTTCAATATCAATGCCATTGTCTGTATACATACAGAAGAAAGAGAGATAGCAATCAACTCGGTCCTCGTCGTGTATCATTCTCGCCGAAGTAGCCTCAGTCGAAAGAACTCGTGTTATTACCAGCCTTTAGCTCACTGAATCGGTACGTTCGTCGGCCTAACTTTCAATTTTTCCACCCTTTGACGCAATATCGACCGCGCGCAATCTTTAAACCAGTCGAAAAGAACTCGTATTTTCTCGCCTTTGAACTCACTTTTTCAGCTTAGAATTAGTCTCAATTTCAAACTTTGCCGTAATAATCGCGATCTTTTCTTCAATCTTGTGTGTGTACGTGTATGTGTGCGTGTGCGTATTTATATCCCCGATCATCCGAGTACTGCGAGTGAACTCCTTGCGTGTTTACGTTTGGCCGGTACAGTCATCAACAGTCATCTAAAATATAGCGGAATTGATCTTTCATTACATGTAAGTGCATAAGCTTAGAAAAACGCCCATCGATATGAATGCATTCTCGTCAGATTTGGCCATAATTATTGCTAAAATTTTATCCCTGTGTGAAGTGAACCGTCGCCTCCATCTTGTAATAAGCCTCAATAGAAAATGTCGATTAGAATGGACCCATTTACAGTGAATAAACCCCATAACATATGCATACTTTGAAAATCAGCGATCACTTTCATTTTTCATGTATTACGAATTTCACATTATAAAAATCATATCTCGGCCTAGAATTACCCGATCAACGTCATTCATAGCTTAAAATTTTCACCGAAATCTCCTCCTTCATTTGAAATGTAAATCAATGCTGTGTAATTAAAATTCAGGGAATACAACGTACAGAAGTGCACGCATTGCCGTCAATTTTCGTCCCTGTTGTAACTGATTTCAATCAGCATAAATCGACACTCTTGATAAGTGAGGAAACCTTAACCGCAGTTGAAACTGCCGCCGATAGGACTAGGTAATGCGCGGAATTTGGAGTTAAAACCAGCGCTAGCATAATTATAATCGTAATCTCATATTTTCGAATAATAAAACGCAGTCATTTTTCGCACTCTCAACTCGTAATCCAATAAATACCCGGTAAAATTTAAATATCCCTCGCGAAAGCCCCAATTTAGACTTCATAAAAAACCACTTTTCAAGTAAAATTTCAATCTGAAATCGTCTGACAGGTACACTTTGAACCAGTAAAAACACCCCAAAATTTTGTTGCATAATTAGGTCGCCGTACAGAAAAAGCCTTTGCTCACCTACGTAGCGCCAGTAGTATGTAATTTGTCTCGTAATTTCTCGGCCCAAGAATGGAATGGACAGGGGAAGAGAGGTAGAAGGGAATCGAATAGACGGCATTAGATAAAGAAACTCGGAAAAAATTTTACGATTTAAAAACGTGCGTTGGAATCGCATCATAAAAGACAACATTTAGAATACAATATGGAAGGAAAGGACAAGACGTACGCTAGATAATAGGAAGTAGGAAAAGGAGAACGAAACGAAACGAAATTTATTTAGTTATCACCAACTGAAAAAGATATATGAGAGCAAAAAAATCACTCCGCCATCATCGATGTTTTCAATATCAATGCCATTGTCTGTATACATACAGAAGAAAGAGAGATAGCAATCAACTCGGTCCTCGTCGTGTATCATTCTCGCCGAAGTAGCCTCAGTCGAAAGAACTCGTGTTATTACCAGCCTTTAGCTCACTGAATCGGTACGTTCGTCGGCCTAACTTTCAATTTTTCCACCCTTTGACGCAATATCGACCGCGCGCAATCTTTAAACCAGTCGAAAAGAACTCGTATTTTCTCGCCTTTGAACTCACTTTTTCAGCTTAGAATTAGTCTCAATTTCAAACTTTGCCGTAATAATCGCGATCTTTTCTTCAATCTTGTGTGTGTACGTGTATGTGTGCGTGTGCGTATTTATATCCCCGATCATCCGAGTACTGCGAGTGAACTCCTTGCGTGTTTACGTTTGGCCGGTACAGTCATCAACAGTCATCTAAAATATAGCGGAATTGATCTTTCATTACATGTAAGTGCATAAGCTTAGAAAAACGCCCATCGATATGAATGCATTCTCGTCAGATTTGGCCATAATTATTGCTGAAATTTTATCCCTGTGTGAAGTGAACCGTCGCCTCCATCTTGTAATAAGCCTCAATAGAAAATGTCGATTAGAATGGACCCATTTACAGTGAATAAACCCCATAACATATGCATACTTTGAAAATCAGCGATCACTTTCATTTTTCATGTATTACGAATTTCACATTATAAAAATCATATCTCGGCCTAGAATTACCCGATCAACGTCATTCATAGCTTAAAATTTTCACCGAAATCTCCTCCTTCATTTGAAATGTAAATCAATGCTGTGTAATTAAAATTCAGGGAATACAACGTACAGAAGTGCACGCATTGCCGTCAATTTTCGTCCCTGTTGTAACTGATTTCAATCAGCATAAATCGACACTCTTGATAAGTGAGGAAACCTTAACCGCAGTTGAAACTGCCGCCGATAGGACTAGGTAATGCGCGGAATTTGGAGTTAAAACCAGCGCTAGCATAATTATAATCGTAATCTCATATTTTCGAATAATAAAACGCAGTCATTTTTCGCACTCTCAACTCGTAATCCAATAAATACCCGGTAAAATTTAAATATCCCTCGCGAAAGCCCCAATTTAGACTTCATAAAAAACCACTTTTCAAGTAAAATTTCAATCTGAAATCGTCTGACAGGTACACTTTGAACCAGTAAAAACACCCCAAAATTTTGTTGCATAATTAGGTCGCCGTACAGAAAAAGCCTTTGCTCACCTACGTAGCGCCAGTAGTATGTAATTTGTCTCGTAATTTCTCGGCCCAAGAATGGAATGGACAGGGGAAGAGAGGTAGAAGGGAATCGAATAGACGGCATTAGATAAAGAAACTCGGAAAAAATTTTACGATTTAAAAACGTGCGTTGGAATCGCATCATAAAAGACAACATTTAGAATACAATATGGAAGGAAAGGACAAGACGTACGCTAGATAATAGGAAGTAGGAAAAGGAGAACGAAACGAAACGAAATTTATTTAGTTATCACCAACTGAAAAAGATATATGAGAGCAAAAAAATCACTCCGCCATCATCGATGTTTTCAATATCAATGCCATTGTCTGTATACATACAGAAGAAAGAGAGATAGCAATCAACTCGGTCCTCGTCGTGTATCATTCTCGCCGAAGTAGCCTCAGTCGAAAGAACTCGTGTTATTACCAGCCTTTAGCTCACTGAATCGGTACGTTCGTCGGCCTAACTTTCAATTTTTCCACCCTTTGACGCAATATCGACCGCGCGCAATCTTTAAACCAGTCGAAAAGAACTCGTATTTTCTCGCCTTTGAACTCACTTTTTCAGCTTAGAATTAGTCTCAATTTCAAACTTTGCCGTAATAATCGCGATCTTTTCTTCAATCTTGTGTGTGTACGTGTATGTGTGCGTGTGCGTATTTATATCCCCGATCATCCGAGTACTGCGAGTGAACTCCTTGCGTGTTTACGTTTGGCCGGTACAGTCATCAACAGTCATCTAAAATATAGCGGAATTGATCTTTCATTACATGTAAGTGCATAAGCTTAGAAAAACGCCCATCGATATGAATGCATTCTCGTCAGATTTGGCCATAATTATTGCTGAAATTTTATCCCTGTGTGAAGTGAACCGTCGCCTCCATCTTGTAATAAGCCTCAATAGAAAATGTCGATTAGAATGGACCCATTTACAGTGAATAAACCCCATAACATATGCATACTTTGAAAATCAGCGATCACTTTCATTTTTCATGTATTACGAATTTCACATTATAAAAATCATATCTCGGCCTAGAATTACCCGATCAACGTCATTCATAGCTTAAAATTTTCACCGAAATCTCCTCCTTCATTTGAAATGTAAATCAATGCTGTGTAATTAAAATTCAGGGAATACAACGTACAGAAGTGCACGCATTGCCGTCAATTTTCGTCCCTGTTGTAACTGATTTCAATCAGCATAAATCGACACTCTTGATAAGTGAGGAAACCTTAACCGCAGTTGAAACTGCCGCCGATAGGACTAGGTAATGCGCGGAATTTGGAGTTAAAACCAGCGCTAGCATAATTATAATCGTAATCTCATATTTTCGAATAATAAAACGCAGTCATTTTTCGCACTCTCAACTCGTAATCCAATAAATACCCGGTAAAATTTAAATATCCCTCGCGAAAGCCCCAATTTAGACTTCAAAAAAAAACCACTTTTCAAGTAAAATTTCAATCTGAAATCGTCTGACAGGTACACTTTGAACCAGTAAAAACACCCCAAAATTTTGCGAACGCGCTTCGCGCGTTTGCACTCCCCTACGCTTCGCTCCGGTTGGAGTGCCGCGGGGGACACCCCCGCTCACCCCCGTGGGGGACACCCCCATACCCCAGCGGGGGACTCCCCTGCGTCCCCAGTGAAATGGTAGCAATAGGAGTCTCACCCCAAAGCGCCGGAAAATAGGAGTCGACTTTAGAAGGTTTAAGATGACCATAAGATAGGGAAAACTCTAATTAAGTACACAGTACTTATAAACCCCCCATAACTATAATGTCAACCATTTCATTCATCACAATAAGTATATGTTACAGGCATTTCTATCAAACTTATATGTATCAAAACTTTATACTAATCCATATACCTAGAAGCAGATAATAGATGGATTACACTGGACTCAAGAGGACTAATGATGATAATAACATTATAATATGTATACTAATCTTATTAATTCCAGCTCATTATCACTCATCTTGACTGTGGAGTAAACACATTGCACTACTGTGTTTACTCATTGCAACACACAGTCCGGAAACGGTTCTTTAAATGGCTCAGGAGCCACCGTTCTCCTCACGCATCCTAAGCCGTGGCGGTGGTACTTGTCGATGGGTACTGCTGCATTGCACTAACACGGATAGAAACTTGGCCTTGTACCACCAAGTAAAATTGCACTGGTACTAGTCACCTCCTGCATTAATTATCGCGCGCGGATTGATGTGGGAACCCATAGATATTCTTTATAATATCCCCTATACTAGGAACATATTAGGGATCATACACCACACAACACACATAGCTAAGAATAAAGTAAATGATAGAACTAAGAATAGAAAACAACTCATTAGCATCACCACATTACAGAACAGTATACTATAACAGAATGACTCTAGGTCCGAAGGGACCATTCTACAGCATAGCTGTGTACACTGTGAGTTGACTCAATCGTCCAGCCATATCTGGGTAGCGTATTGCGTTATATCCCTCAGCTGTGCGTTTACAGCGGCATAACTAGATAACTAGATATCACTAGGTCTGAAGGGACCATTCTACAGCATAGCTGTGTACACTGAGAGTTGACTCAATCGTCCAGCCATATCTGGGTAGCGTATTGCGTTATATCCCTCAGTTGTGCGTTTACAGCGGCATAACTAAATAATACTAGGTCCGAAGGGACCATTCTACAGCATAGCTGTGTACACTGAGAGTTGACTCAATCGTCCAGCCCTAGCTGGGTAGCGTATTGAGTTATATCACTTGGATGTGCGTGTACAGCACCCACTAACATACAACTATACTTGACAACTCTAAACACTATACAGAGATGCTAATGAATGAAACAATTACACTGTCTTCCTGAAACAAATATTATCTGCCAATAATCAATATATTCATATTCAATCATAGAAGAATCATTATCATAACTATTTACTAATCTACACCTTTATATACCTTCTCTCCATATAGGCATCATTGAATACACTTGGTATACATTACTCTATAAATAATATCAACTAGATTATATTATTATAAAATAAATACTAGAGAGATTTAGTATAGTAATAGATACATACATTGTGACAAATTAACCTATTAAACTATTAATATCACCTATCCATAATACCTTACCTACTATTCCCTACCTAAACAAATAATATAACCTATTGTAATATCTAGATATTATTAACTTGAAAAAAAAAAAAAAAAAAAAAAAAAATACACTAATTGTAGATTAATCTTATATATAATAAATACACTACACTGTACTTACCCATAATTTAGCTAACCATAATAACTAGATACCCAAGTTACATCATAAGCTACTCTAAACATAGATAATCTATTAGACACTTTATCAGCAATCCTAACAACTTGAATTACAAACCAACCATAATACGTAGAATTATATAAGTATAATTAATTTCCAATACAACTACATAAGGTCAATCTTGCACCATGTCTCAGCCTATTAGGTCAAGACATCGTAACGATGTACTTAAAATATTACAGGGACCACTCAAGGAATATATTAAAGAGGATCCGGAATTATTTGAACTACAAGAATTCCTAGAACTAAGAAAATCAGATCCCTATTTCACTGTAGAAAATTATACAGAACAAAAAGAGCTATTAGAAGAAGCTGCAAAAACTTCTATGGACGATCAGTGCAAGATAGATCGGCTTAACCAAGAAATTATTGAATTAAAAAATAGATTAAAATATTACACTACCACCAGATTAACATCGCCATCTCCACCTCCACCACAAACCATCACTGTCACCGCTGAAGTCTATCCACAAAGTCAGGAAATATCTCCACAAAGTCAGGAAATATTTCCTCACTCTTCTCAACCGCAAACTCCAACATTGCTAACAAGTCAACATTCACGCTCTCAAAACGCATTGAACAACATATATGATATAGAAGATCCAAATGTATATCATCCCCAACCATCTCCTCCCTCAGCGCAAAATCATACCAACCAATCAGCATCAATGTCAGCTCTACAAGCAAACTATAGATTCTCCCAAACAGAGCTGACTGATTTCAATACCCTCTTTCACCAATACCAATCAATAAATTCAAGTCCTAATCCGAATTTTGAGGAAGATACGCCAATGACGCAAAGTCAAAGGCGAAATTTCACCGATAAAGTCAAGACGCTGAGAAATCCAAGATCACTTTCATCCAATCCTGATCCTGTTACTCTCTCCATCTACGATGTTTTCAACGATGGCAAATTCCTAAAACCCAAAGACTTCAGCGACATACCGTTAGAACAATGCCAAGACATCCTGTCTAAAGTCTCCCACGCAAAAATAAGATCGACAGCTAAAAACGTTAGAAAATTTAAAAAAACTATACTTAGAAAAGAAAGGAAAGGAACCTCCAATGTATAACCTATGCCTAATGCTAGATGAACGGCTTCGAGCATTAGACCGTAGGAAAAATAAAATGGAAAAAGATAACAGAAAAGCTAAAGCTAGGAGTCTCTTAGTCATACCAAGTAGTGATGAGGATTAATAAAATAATATAACACTGTTAACCAACCTCTATCCTATCCACAGGGTCTTAGGATCCATTCGACAGCATAGCCGCGTACCCTGTTCATTAGCATAAACGTCCGGCCATTTGCTGGGTAGCGTATTGTGTATTGCTGTACAGTGGTGCGTACGCCTTTCAGTTTGGAAAGGCAAGCGGCACACCTGCCCCACTAACAGGTGATGAAAAATAGTGTGTACATACTCTACCATGCCACAACACCTGACAACACACTGTAGGGTCTTAGGATCCATTCGACAGCATAGCCGCGTACCCTGCACAGTAGCATAAACGTCCGGCCATTGCTGGGTAGCGTCTTGTGTATTGCTATACAGTGGTGCGTACGCCTTTCAGTTTGGAAAGGCAAGCGGCACACCTGCTCTACAGACAGGTGATGAAAAGAGAGAGAGTGCAAAACAACAAAACATCACCTGAGCACAGCAAAAACCTTCCCACACAGGACCAAGCAGCTATTAGGAAGGCATATGTATAATCACTGCAAGTAGATTCAGGTAGGAGGAAGCGGCAACCTGAATGACTCCCCAAACCGCAAGAAACTAATGACAATGGACACATCAGAATCTATTGATGCCGGATCGGATACGGCAAGCCGGCTCTCACTGCTGATGCGCTCAGGCAGGAGGGGGTCGGGGGGTCTCGTCCCTGAATCACAATATGAGGCAACTGGCACTTCCACGTGTCTCTTTTCTACTCCTATACCAATGGTTAACAGTAGTTCAAATAATAATAACCCAAACAATTCTAAAAATAACTTTAATCCTCTCCCAACTACAAATACACCAGACCTACTAGTTATACAGTTCAATATGAACAACTCGGATAGAGGTAAACATGAATTATTTAGGTGTGCTAAAAAATACAACTCTGACATATTACTAATACAGGAACCATATATAATTACAATACGAGGAGAAAAAATACTACCCCAAGGAAGCTATATTCAAGTTGGAAATGATAGAGTCGTGACTTTGGTAAAGAAAGGGATCCACCACAGCGTCAATCATATTTCAGCCAACATTGTTTCAATCACAATCAACGGCACTCACTTCATTAATGTGTATTCATCTCCAAATGAACAGTCAAAGGACATCCGTCCAATGTTAGATCATCTCACCTCCATCCTTCCTGATCTCGATGCACCCGTCATAATTGGAGGTGATTTCAACTGTGGCACAGCCACCTTCAAGAGCACCCTTTTCATCAACAATCCCCACGATAAACGTACAAAATACTTTGACGATTTTATAGTGGCAAACTCCCTCACCATTCATAATTATGAAAAGCCCACGTGGCATTCACAAGCTCGAAATCTTCACTCCATCACAGACTACACTCTCACACGCAACACATCACTTCACAGCTGGCGCATTGATCCCCAGTACTCTGGATCAGACCACGACATTATCACATACAATATTGAATCTATACCAAAATTATCACCGCTCCGAGACTGCCGAAGCATAACAGATAAAGATGAATTCAATAAACAAATTCAAGTACCTCCTCAAACAATAAAATACGATAATAAAGAATCTATAGATGTAAATGCTAATATTATAAACTCGTACATAGAGAAAGCACTTGAAAATAGTACCAAAACATTCACTAAAACACAAGAGGTTTCCTACTGGAATAAAGAATTGGCAGCACTGCAAAATAGAATAGCCGCTCTAAGTAGGAAAATTAATAAAAGTCGCCATAAGAACCCACATCAGAAACAACTATTACAGGAATTAAACAAGGAATATAAAAATAAAATCAAAGAATCTAAAAAAGCATCATGGAGGAACTTTGTGTCTTTGACATCGCCCTATGGCAAACCATATAAAGTACTTATAAAATTCTCTAATCCACTCCATATCACCCTTCCTCTTTCCTCTGTCCATGGTGTGACAGCCACCTCCTATAACCATGCTCACCAACTTATTCTTGAAGACAAATTCCCACGTATCAACAATCCTGGAAGTGTGTTCATTCCAGGACCATTACTAACACCTGAAACAATGAATACCTACACTCACCATCCTGAAAATATACCACATCCTGATACCGATACACCAGAACAATGCCTCGTTACCCAGGGTGAAGTCAAAGACATACTGCGATCCCGTAATAATAAATCATCACCCGGATTAGATGACATTCGGTACACGCATCTCAAAATGTTCAACAAAAAGCACCCGGGCATTCTTGTTGAACTTATCAATGCGTGCTTAATAAACCAACATTATCCTGATATATATAAGTTAGCAAAGCTGTCGATCCTACTCAAACCATCCAAAGATCCGCACATTACCAGTGCATACAGACCCCTCTCGCTTCTCCCAGCAATTGGTAAAGTAATAGAGAAAGTAATATCCAATCTGGTCACAGACTACTTAGATACTGCACCTAAAACCCTGAGTCCATGTCAGTACGGTTCATTCGACATTGAAGCCGCCTTCGACTCTATGCTCTATCAGGCTATCCTCATTGGCTGCGAAAACTTCAATATTCCTGAATATCTTATAAACATCATCCACTCTTACCTCCATTCTCGGCTAGCTCTGTTCAAGGATGTATTCTACCACCCTGAAAAAGGCTGTCCACAAGGGTCTGTATTAGGACCACTCTTGTGGAACATAGGATATAATCCTGTACTAGAAGTCCTCAGTACATTGGAGCATACCACCTGTTTTGCAGATGATACCCTCACCATCCTTAGTGCACCCACAGTTGAACTCCTCCAGGAGAAGTTCAAATCATTCTGCAAAATTTTCAATGCTTTGCTTGCCCCAATCGCAGTGAAACAGAATGTCCACAAGATTGAAATTCTATTCATTCCCGGTATTTGTAAATCAGTGGACTACCCTACATTCATGTTTCAAGAGCATAGCATACAATCATTATCAGTGATCAAGTACCTTGGCATATACATTGATAACAGATTCACATTTACCCCACACTGCGAGTACCTGTATACAAAATCTCTGAAAATACTCAATTCCCTGAAGCCCCTATTTGCCAATAAATATGGCTACAATAACAAGTGCAGACAACAAATGCTGAATGGCACCATTGGAGCAATCTGGAAATATGGATCCCCAGCGTACTCGCATACACTCTCAAGTCCTATTAACAAATCCATAATTCGTAAACTCCACCGTCAAATGCTCCTACTTGTATGTCGCTCGTATCGTACAGTGTCATACCTTGCCCTTACCAATATCACCAACTGGCCCCCAATGGACTACGAGGTACACTCGAGAACCATTTTATATCAGCATCTGAGAGATATCCCATACGACCTGCACTCACCCCTTCTTCCAATCCCCCTTGATTGCCCAACCAAACTAGCCATGAAGAAGTTCCAAATGGAACAAATTGAGCTTCTATGGCAAACTGAGTGGGACAACCACACCAATACCGGCCAGTGGACCAAGCACCTCATTCCCAAAGTCAACACTGGACCATTTAATCCAACATTCTGGATTACACAAATGCTGACAGGTCATGGCTCCTTTGGAGCCTACCTATGCCGATTCAAACGAAGACCTACTGCTCAATGCAGACACTGCCCACATGAGGAAGATACTGCAGAGCATGCCCTCTACTACTGTCCATTACTAGCCGAGAAACGTCCTCCTTTTAATCAACTAGTACCCAACACACCAGCCTTTAGAGGATATGCAACTTTGATTATGAAACAACGATGGGACCAAGAAAGGATACATCAACTTCTCTCTGCTACTCCCAATAATTTAACGCAACAATCCTCCTCCTCCTCCTCCTCCTCCTCCTCCTCCAACTAGATATGATGGAATAGTTATTATGGTATAGTTGTTGAAGATATACGGATGTACACACTAGAGGAGAGCGGCAATGAGCTGGTAAATTACGATATGCACTATGCAAATACCGAGACATCATATGCAACGCTCGTACTCCTACTTACTTGAAAGTAATAAATGTTGTCACATATACTACAACAAGGAGAGCGGCAATGAACTGGTAAATTACATTATGTATATCACATGCAAATACCGAGACATCATATGCTACGCTCGTACTCCTACAATAAAGTAATAGAAGATCTTGTGTATACTACAACAACTATACTGTACCATATAAATATATAATAGAATTATTGAATACTCTGTAATATAATAAATTTTCAGCTCCCAGCAAATCAATTATAAATACCAAGTGGAATGCACACTCAACACACGTCAGCGCACAATGAAGAAAATATTGATAGTACCTACTTTCATAGAATACTTTAATACATGTAACTAATAATAAGAACAAAGGGCAAGTTTTGGTATAGCCATAGGCCCAATTTACTTTATACATGATACCTCCAATGACGAAAACAGCAGCACAACATATGTATAAGCTGCAAATGAGGAAGTGTATCCTAACATTATAGCAAGAAATAGACTACGACTTATCACCAATATGAATATAATAATTATTGATACACCAAAATCATTATACTCACACCCAAATCACCCTATACCAATACAAGAGACAAAACACAGTACTTCCCACACTTACCGATACCTATTAAAATTATATGAGTATAATAATAACTAAGTAATTAAGTAACCAATATCTCAATTTAACACGAAACCTATTTTCTTAACAATAGTAAATATCACAAATCTCAACATCAAAAATTCATATATCGCATTAGGATTATCCTAACAACGCCCTATATGGCTTAAAATTTTCACCAATACCTGCTCTTTCATTAGATATACAAATTAAACCGGTGTAATTGAAATACAGGAAATGCCACGTACAGAAGCGCGCATATCGGCTGCCATATTTTCGACCTTATCATTCTTTTCTAAAACTCGAATATTTTCAAACTCTGTCCAATCAAATAGCTTCATCAACTATATTTTTGCCACCCTATCATTGCCCAACGAATCAAGTCACTCACCAATAATATTATTCAAAAATGAATTCTTACTCGTAATTTCTGATAGTGTTCAGTAATAGGCCTATTTCAAAAACTCGAAAATTCAATTCCCAACTCATAATTCTCATCACCAGTGGACCAAAATCGGCTCCACCAATGATCTACAATCCTAATTATCGCTTTCGCTTTCATAATTACCGGATTCCCTCGAAATTCATTTTCTCATCAAGAGCATATATCACGAATCTCAACTTCAAAAATTCATATCTCGGCTTAGAATTATCCTATCGACGCCCTATATGGCTTAAAACTTTCGCCAATATCTCCTCTTTCATTAGATATACAAATTAAACCGGTGTAATTAAAATTCAGAAAATGCCGCGTACAGAAGTGTGCATATATCGGCTGCCATACTCTTCGGCCCTATCATTAATTAGGTACTGAAACTCAAATATTTCCGTTCAATCAAATAGCATCATGAACCATATATTCGCCATTTCTGATAAAATCACGCCAACTCTCTTTGCAGAAAATTCCAAACTCACTACTCAACTGCTTTTCAATCAGCCTAATCGGCGCAATTAATTAAATGAATCCATTCAATCATCAAATACGTCACTAATTAACATAAAATTGCATCTAGCTCGAACAGACTAATATCTGAACAAGAGCTTCCTGGCCCAAAGTCTTCACACGCTAATAGGATCTCAAATAATTAGGTAAGGACTCGGGATAATAGAATGAGCAGATAGAGAAGGGAAGAGGTAATCCAAATTAGCCTGCCCTATAGGAAAACTGTATACCCAACAAACTCACTCGAGTCACTCAAAAATTATTTTCACATAACTCTAAAAATTGATACCTCCGCTAGAAATCCACCCATATCCTTCCTATCTAACTGAGAAACACAGTACCACTATTACTTACGTATACCTATTAAAATTAATTTAATATAAATGATACCTAGCTAATTAACCAATATTTCAACTAGACTCGAAACCTATTTTCTCATCAAAGTATAAATCAGGAATCTCAACTTCGAAAATTCATATCTCGGCTTAGATTTGTCCCATCGACGCCCTATATGGCTTAAAACTTTTGCCAATATCTCCTCTTTCATTAGATACAAATCAAACAGGTGTAATTAAAATTCAGGAAATGCCGCTTACAGTAGTGCGCATATCGGCTGCCATATTTTTCCTCCCTACCATAATTTACTTGAACTCGAATATTTCAATGTCTGTCCAATCAAATAGCTTCATCAACTATAATTTTGCCATTTCAAAACGTCGCCCAACAAATCAAGTCAATCACCAATCATAATATTCAAAATAAATTCTTGCTCGTAATTTCTGATTGCCAGTAATAGGCCTAACTCGAAACTCGAAAATTCAATTTCCAACTCATAATTCTCGTAACTAATAGACCAAAATCGGCTCTACCAATGAACCACATTCTTATCTATCACCCTTGCTTTCACAACCAACCAGATTCTGATAAAATCACACCAAATCTATTCACTGAAAATTTCAAAACTACCTACTTAAGTCACTCAAAAATTATATTCACATAGGTAACGCTAAAATCAATATTTCCGCTAGTAATACACCCAATTCCTTCCTATCTAAATGAAAAACACAATACCACTATTACTTACTGATACCTATTGAAATTAATTTAGTATAAATGATACCTAGCTAATTAACCAATATTTCAACTAGACTCGAAACCTATTTTATTATCAAAGTGTAAATCACGAATCTCAACTTCAAAAATTCATACCTCGGCTTAGATTTGTCCCATCGACGCCTTATATGGCTTAAAACTTTCGCCAATATCTTCTCTTTCATTAGATATACAAATTATATCGGTGTAATCAAAATTCAGGAAATGCCGCGTACAGAAGTGCGCATATTGTCTACCACATTTTTTGTCCCTATCATTAATTACTAAAAACTCGAATATTTCAATTTCCGTTCAATCAAATAGCATCATGAACTATAATTTCGCCATTTCAAACATCGCCCAACAAATCAAGTCATTCACCAATCTTATTATTCAAAATAAATTCTTGCTTGTAATTTCTGATAGCCAGTAATAGGCCTAAATTGAAATTTGAAAAATCAATTTCCAACTCATAATTCTCATAACTAATGGACCAAAATTGGCTCCACCAATGAACTACATTCTTAACTATCACCCTTGCTTTCACAACTAACCTTATTCTGATAAAATCACACCAACTCTATTCACAAAAAATTTCAAGCTCACTTCACAAGTGTTACTATATCAGCCTAAATAGGCACAATTAAGTCTATCCAATCAACAAATACGTCACTAAATAATGTAAAATTACATCTAATTTATATATATTAAGAGAAAAAAAAAAAAAAATAAATAAATAAAATATTTCTTTGATATAAGTACGTATCTAGAATATTTAGAATAATGACGAATCTTCTCTCCTAAACACCAGAAGCCTGCACTCCAAACTCCCCAATGAAATAAGCTTAAAGAAAGCGGTACCATAATATGGTGGGCATATATATTTCTTTACTTATTGCATTGTATCCATCAAACCAAATAATCAGCAACTTTTCACCCAACCAAAAGAATCAAATCCCAGAATATCACAAATCCTACTCATCAGCAGGCACTTATCCGTCTCCTAAATATAAGTGGAAAATAAAGGTCAAGAATCTGGGAAGTCAACCTGATGTCGGCTTCAGGTAGGTGGAACAGACCTTGATACTTACTTAAAAAATCTATAGAGTAAGCTCGAGTAGAGTCTAATAGTAAACAGGTAGTTGAGGAACAAAAAGTCTTTCTACTACAGTAATAGGTATAATAGGAAGCCGGGTCTATTGTCTGTCAAGAGTCCTAATGAAGAAGCACTTTGATACAAATACATAGTTGATTTATAGATTGTCTTGTCTATATGCTGCCCACCACCTAGTAGAGTAACAACCTCCCAATAGGACACCCCCCATGAATTACCCAGCACAATTGTCCATGTACAGCTGAAAAGGCGCGGTATCTTTGATGGGCATATGATTCTTTTCACTGTGTGCAGTAAAAAGACATACGCGGTATCCATATAATGGATGGGCATATAGTATGATTGAATATACTGTACGAGGTAGGATGTAATGCGGTGGAGGCTATTCAGTCAAGGTGAAGCTGGATATGCTAAAAGGCAATGATTGTTACACTCCTATACTCCATGGATAGAATGTGCTAAAAGACAACCCAACAGTAAGGAGTGTTTCAACACTTGGAACAGAATGCACTTGTCTCGACCAGTGTTTGTAAAGTCCAGTACCTAATAAAAGGACCATAAAGGTTCGGGAAGTCGATACCAACACTACTTGCCAGTGCAAGAGCTGACCATGGTGTGCTGGAAACACTTAATGACAAATCCTACATTCACCCAAATATCCTGTACCATTGAACTGAAAAACAGTACCAGAGAGCAGCAGCATGTGATAAGCCAACCAGCTATTATCCAAAATAGGTTTAGGACTCGAGTCCAAAGAATAGGCATGTCTAAACTCTTGTCACAAAGTAGGCAGATTAAGTAGGGAAAACCGACAAAAAACCCCCCCATCCCTCACTCACCTATAGGAACCTCCCTCCCTGATAGGGACACAACAAACAAAGCCTGTCCAAATGAATAACTCCTTCCAAAGAAGTATCCCTCTCCTGGTACAAGCCTGTGTTTTCGAGTACACAGAGTCATAAAAGGACTCTCAGTCCTTAAAGTACTCAAGGTGGGAAGAAACAAGACAGGAAGACAACCATACCCTCCCCCTCATGTTGGTCGAAGTTGATCTTGAACAACAACACTCTCCCAAAGCCGATGTATGATGCTGCAGAAGTTGATGACCAGACTCAGTACATGGATTTGGAAAGCAGTGGCATCGATGGTGCAGTACCAAACACAATCATACCCAGATTTGGAAATGCGACTTAAATGTGTCCACATATCCATAATCTAAAATCACCCGTCGTGATACTGTGCACTAATATCTGATATGTGTAGAGCTGCAATGGGAGTCCCAGAATCATTAAGTTGTGTTGGTAAAACATTGTCAGTTGCTACATGAGAAGGACAGTAATGCATAGTTTGAAGACAATAACTGCAGGACAGACATGGACACGCCGACACCAGCAAACCTGTGCATGAAACAGTAATTGACGGTGGAAGGTAGAGTACTCCACTTCCAATGTACTGACGGATTGTATGGGAAATGCTAAAACCAATGCATCTCTGAACAGTATGCCAAAAGTACCAAAAGACGCACCAATGCTGCACTGAGATGTATTGAAGGCCCCATTCTCCAATAATGACTACCTACATTATTGAAGAACAAATTGCATGGATTGATCGTCACAGGTGAAGAAGCCTCTCCAGAGGTATCACTAGGGCGAACCTGAAATGCAAAACTCAGCCAGAAGTCGATGTCAACTTTGAAAACCTCGAGGAGCAATTTCCATTGCTACACAAACCTGAGGTTGAAAAGAGGGCCACGACACTAGGCTAACCTTGGGGATCTCCCTGATGTTATCCCATCCAAACCTCACTCCATCTCCCAAACGAAAAAAAAAAAAAAAGGTTAGGTTAGGTTAGGTTAGGTTAGGTTAGGTTAAAACCCAAAGACTTCAGCGACATACCGTTAGAACAATGCCAAGACATCCTGTCTAAAGTCTCCCACGCAAAAATAAGATCGACAGCTAAAAACGTTAGAAATTTTAAAAAACTATACTTAGAAAAGAAAGGAAAGGAACCTCCAATGTATAACCTATGCCTAATGCTTGATGAACGGCTTCGAGCATTAGACCGTAGGAAAAATAAAATGGAAAAAGATAACAGAAAAGCTAAAGCTAGGAGTCTCTTAGTCATATCAAGTAGTGATGAGGATTAATAAAATAATATAACACTGTTAACCAACCTCTATCCTATCCACAGGGTCTTAGGATCCATTCGACAGCATAGCCGCGTACCCTGTTCATTAGCATAAACGTCCGGCCATTTGCTGGGTAGCGTATTGTGTATTGCTGTACAGTGGTGCGTACGCCTTTCAGTTTGGAAAGGCAAGCGGCACACCTGCCCCACTAACAGGTGATGAAAAATAGTGTGTACATACTCTACCATGCCACAACACCTGACAACACACTGTAGGGTCTTAGGATCCATTCGACAGCATAGCCGCGCACCCTGCATAGTAGCATAAACGTCCGGCCATTTGCTGGGTAGCGTCTTGTGTATTGCTATACAGTGGTGCGTATGCCTTTTAGTTTGGAAAGGCAAGCGGCACACCTGCTCTACTGACAGGTGATGAAAAGAGAGAGAGTGCAAAACAACAAAACATCACCTGAGCACAGCAAAAACCTTCCCACATAGGACCAAGCAGCTATTGGAAGGCATATGTATAATCACTGCAAGTAGATTCAGGTAGGAGGAAGCGGCAACCTGAATGACTCCCCAAACCGCAACAAACTAATGACAATGGACACATCAGAATCTATTGATGCCGGATCGGATACGGCAAGCCGGCTCTCACTGCTGATGCGCTCAGGCAGGAGGGGGTCGGGGGGTCTCGTCCCTGAATCACAATATGAGGCAACTGGCACTTCCACGTGTCTCTTTTCTACTCCTATACCAATGGTTAACAGTAGTTCAAATAATAATAACCCAAACAATTCTAAAAATAACTTTAATCCTCTCCCAACTACAAATACACCAGACCTACTAGTTATACAGTTCAATATGAACAACTCGGATAGAGGTAAACATGAATTATTTAGGTGTGCTAAAAAATACAACTCTGACATATTACTAATACAGGAACCATATATAATTACAATACGAGGAGAAAAAATACTACCCCAAGGAAGCTATATTCAAGTTGGAAATGATAGAGTCGTGACTTTGGTAAAGAAAGGGATCCACCACAGCGTCAATCATATTTCAGCCAACATTGTTTCAATCACAATCAACGGCACTCACTTCATTAATGTGTATTCATCTCCAAATGAACAGTCAAAGGACATCCGTCCAATGTTAGATCATCTCACCTCCATCCTTCCTGATCTCGATGCACCCGTCATAATTGGAGGTGATTTCAACTGTGGCACAGCCACCTTCAAGAGCACCCTTTTCATCAACAATCCCCACGATAAACGTACAAAATACTTTGACGATTTTATAGTGGCAAACTCCCTCACCATTCATAATTATGAAAAGCCCACGTGGCATTCACAAGCTCGAAATCTTCACTCCATCACAGACTACACTCTCACACGCAACACATCACTTCACAGCTGGCGCATTGATCCCCAGTACTCTGGATCAGACCACGACATTATCACATACAATATTGAATCTATACCAAAATTATCACCGCTCCGAGACTGCCGAAGCATAACAGATAAAGATGAATTCAATAAACAAATTCAAGTACCTCCTCAAACAATAAAATACGATAATAAAGAATCTATAGATGTAAATGCTAATATTATAAACTCGTACATAGAGAAAGCACTTGAAAATAGTACCAAAACATTCACTAAAACACAAGAGGTTTCCTACTGGAATAAAGAATTGGCAGCACTGCAAAATAGAATAGCCGCTCTAAGTAGGAAAATTAATAAAAGTCGCCATAAGAACCCACATCAGAAACAACTATTACAGGAATTAAACAAGGAATATAAAAATAAAATCAAAGAATCTAAAAAAGCATCATGGAGGAACTTTGTGTCTTTGACATCGCCCTATGGCAAACCATATAAAGTACTTATAAAATTCTCTAATCCACTCCATATCACCCTTCCTCTTTCCTCTGTCCATGGTGTGACAGCCACCTCCTATAACCATGCTCACCAACTTATTCTTGAAGACAAATTCCCACGTATCAACAATCCTGGAAGTGTGTTCATTCCAGGACCATTACTAACACCTGAAACAATGAATACCTACACTCACCATCCTGAAAATATACCACATCCTGATACCGATACACCAGAACAATGCCTCGTTACCCAGGGTGAAGTCAAAGACATACTGCGATCCCGTAATAATAAATCATCACCCGGATTAGATGACATTCGGTACACGCATCTCAAAATGTTCAACAAAAAGCACCCGGGCATTCTTGTTGAACTTATCAATGCGTGCTTAATAAACCAACATTATCCTGATATATATAAGTTAGCAAAGCTGTCAATCCTACTCAAACCATCCAAAGATCCGCACATTACCAGTGCATACAGACCCCTCTCGCTTCTCCCAGCAATTGGTAAAGTAATAGAGAAAGTAATATCCAATCTGGTCACAGACTACTTAGATACTGCACCTAAAACCCTGAGTCCATGTCAGTACGGTTTCCGACGGAACACATCGCCAGAAGCTGCACTGAATAGGGTTATCAATAAAATACAAGAGTCATCTTTCCAAGGCGGCTACACAATAGCTATTTCATTCGACATTGAAGCCGCCTTCGACTCTATGCTCTATCAGGCTATCCTCATTGGCTGCGAAAACTTCAATATTCCTGAATATCTTATAAACATCATCCACTCTTACCTCCATTCTCGGCTAGCTCTGTTCAAGGATGTATTCTACCACCCTGAAAAAGGCTGTCCACAAGGGTCTGTATTAGGACCACTCTTGTGGAACATAGGATATAATCCTGTACTAGAAGTCCTCAGTACATTGGAGCATACCACCTGTTTTGCAGATGATACCCTCACCATCCTTAGTGCACCCACAGTTGAACTCCTCCAGGAGAAGTTCAAATCATTCTGCAAAATTTTCAATGCTTTGCTTGCCCCAATTGCAGTGAAACAGAATGTCCACAAGATTGAAATTCTATTCATTCCCGGTATTTGTAAATCAGTGGACTACCCTACATTCATGTTTCAAGAGCATAGCATACAATCATTATCAGTGATCAAGTACCTTGGCATATACATTGATAACAGATTCACATTTACCCCACACTGCGAGTACCTGTATACAAAATCTCTGAAAATACTCAATTCCCTGAAGCCCCTATTTGCCAATAAATATGGCTACAATAACAAGTGCAGACAACAAATGCTGAATGGCACCATTGGAGCAATCTGGAAATATGGATCCCCAGCGTACTCGCATACACTCTCAAGTCCTATTAACAAATCCATAATTCGTAAACTCCACCGTCAAATGCTCCTACTTGTATGTCGCTCGTATTGTACAGTGTCATACCTTGCCCTTACCAATATCACCAACTGGCCCCCAATGGACTACGAGGTACACTCGAGAACCATTTTATATCAGCATCTGAGAGATATCCCATACGACCTGCACTCACCCCTTCTTCCAATCCCCCTTGATTGCCCAACCAAACTAGCCATGAAGAAGTTCCAAATGGAACAAATTGAGCTTCTATGGCAAACTGAGTGGGACAACCACACCAATACCGGCCAGTGGACCAAGCACCTCATTCCCAAAGTCAACACTGGACCATTTAATCCAACATTCTGGATTACACAAATGCTGACAGGTCATGGCTCCTTTGGAGCCTACCTATGCCGATTCAAACGAAGACCTACTGCTCAATGCAGACACTGCCCACATGAGGAAGATACTGCAGAGCATGCCCTCTACTACTGTCCATTACTAGCCGAGAAACGTCCTCCTTTTAATCAACTAGTACCCAACACACCAGCCTTTAGAGGATATGCAACTTTGATTATGAAACAACGATGGGACCAAGAAAGGATACATCAACTTCTCTCTGCTACTCCCAATAATTTAACGCAACAATCCTCCTCCTCCTCCTCCTCCAACTAGATATGATGGAATAGTTATTATGGTATAGTTGTTGAAGATATACGGATCTACACACTAGAGGAGAGCGGCAATGAGCTGGTAAATTACGATATGCACTATGCAAATACCGAGACATCATATGCAACGCTCGTACTCCTACTTACTTGAAAGTAATAAATGTTGTCACATATACTACAACAAGGAGAGCGGCAATGAACTGGTAAATTACATTATGTATATCACATGCAAATACCGAGACATCATATGCTACGCTCGTACTCCTACAATAAAGTAATAGAAGATCTTGTGTATACTACAACAACTATACTGTACCATATAAATATATAATAGAATTATTGAATACTCTGTAATATAATAAATTTTCAGCTCCCAGCAAATCAATTATAAATACCAAGTGGAATGCACACTCAACACACGTCAGCGCACAATGAAGAAAATATTGATAGTACCTACTTTCATAGAATACTTTAATACATGTAACTAATAATAAGAACAAAGGGCAAGTTTTGGTATAGCCATAGGCCCAATTTACTTTATACATGATACCTCCAATGACGAAAACAGCAGCACAACATATGTATAAGCTGCAAATGAGGAAGTGTATCCTAACATTATAGCAAGAAATAGACTACTACTTATCACCAATATGAATATAATAATTATTGATACACCAAAATCATTATACTCACACCCAAATCACCCTATACCAATACAAGAGACAAAACACAGTACTTCCCACACTTACCGATACCTATTAAAATTATATGAGTATAATAATAACTAAGTAATTAAGTAACCAATATCTCAATTTAACACGAAGCCTATTTTCTTAACAATAGTAAATATCACAAATCTCAACATCAAAATTCATATATCGCATTAGGATTATCCTAACAACGCCCTATATGGCTTAAAATTTTCACCAATACCTCCTCTTTCATTAGATATACAAATTAAACCGGTGTAATTGAAATACAGGAAATGCCACGTACAGAAGCGCGCATATCGGCTGCCATATTTTCGACCTTATCATTCTTTTCTAAAACTCGAATATTTTCAAACTCTGTCCAATCAAATAGCTTCATCAACTATATTTTTGCCACCCTATCATTGCCCAACGAATCAAGTCACTCACCAATAATATTATTCAAAAATGAATTCTTACTCGTAATTTCTGATAGTGTTCAGTAATAGGCCTATTTCAAAAACTCGAAAATTCAATTCCCAACTCATAATTCTCATCACCAGTGGACCAAAATCGGCTCCACCAATGACCTACAATCCTAATTATCGCTTTCGCTTTCATAATTACCGGATTCCCTCGAAATTCATTTTCTCATCAAGAGCATATATCACGAATCTCAACTTCAAAAATTCATATCTCGGCTTAGAATTATCCTATCGACGCCCTATATGGCTTAAAACTTTCGCCAATATCTCCTCTTTCATTAGATATACAAATTAAACCGGTGTAATTAAAATTCAGAAAATGCCGCGTACAGAAGTGTGCATATATCGGCTGCCATACTCTTCGGCCCTATCATTAATTAGGTACTGAAACTCAAATATTTCCGTTCAATCAAATAGCATCATGAACCATATATTCGCCATTTCTGATAAAATCACGCCAACTCTCTTTGCAGAAAATTCCAAACTCACTACTCAACTGCTTTTCAATCAGCCAAATCGGCGCAATTAATTAAATGAATCCATTCAATCATCAAATACGTCACTAATTAACATAAAATTGCATCTAGCTCGAACAGACTAATATCTGAACAAGAGCTTCCTGGCCCAAAGTCTTCACACGCTAATAGGATCTCAAATAATTAGGTAAGGACTCGGGATAATAGAATGAGCAGATAGAGAAGGGAAGAGGTAATCCAAATTAGCCTGCCCTATAGGAAAACTGTATACCCAACAAACTCACTCGAGTCACTCAAAAATTATTTTCACATAACTCTAAAAATGGATACCTCCGCTAGAAATCCACCCATATCCTTCCTATCTAACTGAGAAACACAGTACCACTATTACTTACGTATACCTATTAAAATTAATTTAATATAAATGATACCTAGCTAATTAACCAATATTTCAACTAGACTCGAAACCTATTTTCTCATCAAAGTATAAATCAGGAATCTCAACTTCGAAAATTCATATCTCGGCTTAGATTTGTCCCATCGACGCCCTATATGGCTTAAAACTTTTGCCAATATCTCCTCTTTCATTAGATACAAATCAAACAGGTGTAATTAAAATTCAGGAAATGCCGCTTACAGTAGTGCGCATATCGTCTGCCATATTTTTCCTCCCTACCATAATTTACTTGAACTCGAATATTTCAATGTCTGTCCAATCAAATAGCTTCATCAACTATAATTTTGCCATTTCAAAACGTCGCCCAACAAATCAAGTCAATCACCAATCATAATATTCAAAATAAATTCTTGCTCGTAATTTCTGATTGCCAGTAATAGGCCTAACTCGAAACTCGAAAATTCAATTTCCAACTCATAATTCTCGTAACTAATAGACCAAAATCGGCTCTACCAATGAACCACATTCTTATCTATCACCCTTGCTTTCACAACCAACCAGATTCTGATAAAATCACACCAAATCTATTCACTGAAAATTTCAAAACTACCTACTTAAGTCACTCAAAAATTATATTCACATAGGTAACGCTAAAATCAATATTTCCGCTAGTAATACACCCAATTCCTTCCTATCTAAATGAAAAACACAATACCACTATTACTTACTGATACCTATTGAAATTAATTTAGTATAAATGATACCTAGCTAATTAACCAATATTTCAACTAGACTCGAAACCTATTTTATTATCAAAGTGTAAATCACGAATCTCAACTTCAAAAATTCATACCTCGGCTTAGATTTGTCCCATCGACGCCTTATATGGCTTAAAACTTTCGCCAATATCTTCTCTTTCATTAGATATACAAATTATATCGGTGTAATCAAAATTCAGGAAATGCCGCGTACAGAAGTGCGCATATTGTCTACCACATTTTTTGTCCCTATCATTAATTACTAAAAACTCGAATATTTCAATTTCCGTTCAATCAAATAGCATCATGAACTATAATTTCGCCATTTCAAACATCGCCCAACAAATCAAGTCATTCACCAATCTTATTATTCAAAATAAATTCTTGCTTGTAATTTCTGATAGCCAGTAATAGGCCTAAATTGAAATTTGAAAAATCAATTTCCAACTCATAATTCTCATAACTAATGGACCAAAATTGGCTCCACCAATGAACTACATTCTTAACTATCACCCTTGCTTTCACAACTAACCTTATTCTGATAAAATCACACCAACTCTATTCACAAAAAATTTCAAGCTCACTTCACAAGTGTTACTATATCAGCCTAAATAGGCACAATTAAGTCTATCCAATCAACAAATACGTCACTAAATAATGTAAAATTACATCTAATTTATATATATTAAGAGAAAAAAAAAAAAAAATAAATAAATAAAATATTTCTTTGATATAAGTACGTATCTAGAATATTTAGAATAATGACGAATCTTCTCTCCTAAACACCAGAAGCCTGCACTCCAAACTCCCCAATGAAATAAGCTTAAAGAAAGCGGTACCATAATATGGTGGGCATATATATTTCTTTACTTATTGCATTGTATCCATCAAACCAAATAATCAGCAACTTTTCACCCAACCAAAAGAATCAAATCCCAGAATATCACAAATCCTACTCATCAGCAGGCACTTATCCGTCTCCTAAATATAAGTGGAAAATAAAGGTCAAGAATCTGGGAAGTCAACCTGATGTCGGCTTCAGGTAGGTGGAACAGACCTTGATACTTACTTAAAAAATCTATAGAGTAAGCTCGAGTAGAGTCTAATAGTAAACAGGTAGTTGAGGAACAAAAAGTCTTTCTACTACAGTAATAGGTATAATAGGAAGCCGGGTCTATTGTCTGTCAAGAGTCCTAATGAAGAAGCACTTTGATACAAATACATAGTTGATTTATAGATTGTCTTGTCTATATGCTGCCCACCACCTAGTAGAGTAACAACCTCCCAATAGGACACCCCCCATGAATTACCCAGCACAATTGTCCATGTACAGCTGAAAAGGCGCGGTATCTTTGATGGGCATATGATTCTTTTCACTGTGTGCAGTAAAAAGACATACGCGGTATCCATATAATGGATGGGCATATAGTATGATTGAATATACTGTACGAGGTAGGATGTAATGCGGTGGAGGCTATTCAGTCAAGGTGAAGCTGGATATGCTAAAAGGCAATGATTGTTACACTCCTATACTCCATGGATAGAATGTGCTAAAAGACAACCCAACAGTAAGGAGTGTTTCAACACTTGGAACAGAATGCACTTGTCTCGACCAGTGTTTGTAAAGTCCAGTACCTAATAAAAGGACCATAAAGGTTCGGGAAGTCGATACCAACACTACTTGCCAGTGCAAGAGCTGACCATGGTGTGCTGGAAACACTTAATGACAAATCCTACATTCACCCAAATATCCTGTACCATTGAACTGAAAAACAGTACCAGAGAGCAGCAGCATGTGATAAGCCAACCAGCTATTATCCAAAATAGGTTTAGGACTCGAGTCCAAAGAATAGGCATGTCTAAACTCTTGTCACAAAGTAGGCAGATTAAGTAGGGAAAACCGACAAAAAACCCCCCCATCCCTCACTCACCTATAGGAACCTCCCTCCCTGATAGGGACACAACAAACAAAGCCTGTCCAAATGAATAACTCCTTCCAAAGAAGTATCCCTCTCCTGGTACAAGCCTGTGTTTTCGAGTACACAGAGTCATAAAAGGACTCTCAGTCCTTAAAGTACTCAAGGTGGGAAGAAACAAGACAGGAAGACAACCATACCCTCCCCCTCATGTTGGTCGAAGTTGATCTTGAACAACAACACTCTCCCAAAGCCGATGTATGATGCTGCAGAAGTTGATGACCAGACTCAGTACATGGATTTGGAAAGCAGTGGCATCGATGGTGCAGTACCAAACACAATCATACCCAGATTTGGAAATGCGACTTAAATGTGTCCACATATCCATAATCTAAAATCACCCGTCGTGATACTGTGCACTAATATCTGATATGTGTAGAGCTGCAATGGGAGTCCCAGAATCATTAAGTTGTGTTGGTAAAACATTGTCAGTTGCTACATGAGAAGGACAGTAATGCATAGTTTGAAGACAATAACTGCAGGACAGACATGGACACGCCGACACCAGCAAACCTGTGCATGAAACAGTAATTGACGGTGGAAGGTAGAGTACTCCACTTCCAATGTACTGACGGATTGTATGGGAAATGCTAAAACCAATGCATCTCTGAACAGTATGCCAAAAGTACCAAAAGACGCACCAATGCTGCACTGAGATGTATTGAAGGCCCCATTCTCCAATAATGACTACCTACATTATTGAAGAACAAATTGCATGGATTGATCGTCACAGGTGAAGAAGCCTCTCCAGAGGTATCACTAGGGCGAACCTGAAATGCAAAACTCAGCCAGAAGTCGATGTCAACTTTGAAAACCTCGAGGAGCAATTTCCATTGCTACACAAACCTGAGGTTGAAAAGAGGGCCACGACACTAGGCTAACCTTGGGGATCTCCCTGATGTTATCCCATCCAAACCTCACTCCATCTCCCAAACGAAAAAAAAAAAAAAAGGTTAGGTTAGGTTAGGTTAGGTTAGGTTAGGTTAAAACCCAAAGACTTCAGCGACATACCGTTAGAACAATGCCAAGACATCCTGTCTAAAGTCTCCCACGCAAAAATAAGATCGACAGCTAAAAACGTTAGAAATTTTAAAAAACTATACTTAGAAAAGAAAGGAAAGGAACCTCCAATGTATAACCTATGCCTAATGCTTGATGAACGGCTTCGAGCATTAGACCGTAGGAAAAATAAAATGGAAAAAGATAACAGAAAAGCTAAAGCTAGGAGTCTCTTAGTCATATCAAGTAGTGATGAGGATTAATAAAATAATATAACACTGTTAACCAACCTCTATCCTATCCACAGGGTCTTAGGATCCATTCGACAGCATAGCCGCGTACCCTGTTCATTAGCATAAACGTCCGGCCATTTGCTGGGTAGCGTATTGTGTATTGCTGTACAGTGGTGCGTACGCCTTTCAGTTTGGAAAGGCAAGCGGCACACCTGCCCCACTAACAGGTGATGAAAAATAGTGTGTACATACTCTACCATGCCACAACACCTGACAACACACTGTAGGGTCTTAGGATCCATTCGACAGCATAGCCGCGCACCCTGCATAGTAGCATAAACGTCCGGCCATTTGCTGGGTAGCGTCTTGTGTATTGCTATACAGTGGTGCGTATGCCTTTTAGTTTGGAAAGGCAAGCGGCACACCTGCTCTACTGACAGGTGATGAAAAGAGAGAGAGTGCAAAACAACAAAACATCACCTGAGCACAGCAAAAACCTTCCCACATAGGACCAAGCAGCTATTGGAAGGCATATGTATAATCACTGCAAGTAGATTCAGGTAGGAGGAAGCGGCAACCTGAATGACTCCCCAAACCGCAACAAACTAATGACAATGGACACATCAGAATCTATTGATGCCGGATCGGATACGGCAAGCCGGCTCTCACTGCTGATGCGCTCAGGCAGGAGGGGGTCGGGGGGTCTCGTCCCTGAATCACAATATGAGGCAACTGGCACTTCCACGTGTCTCTTTTCTACTCCTATACCAATGGTTAACAGTAGTTCAAATAATAATAACCCAAACAATTCTAAAAATAACTTTAATCCTCTCCCAACTACAAATACACCAGACCTACTAGTTATACAGTTCAATATGAACAACTCGGATAGAGGTAAACATGAATTATTTAGGTGTGCTAAAAAATACAACTCTGACATATTACTAATACAGGAACCATATATAATTACAATACGAGGAGAAAAAATACTACCCCAAGGAAGCTATATTCAAGTTGGAAATGATAGAGTCGTGACTTTGGTAAAGAAAGGGATCCACCACAGCGTCAATCATATTTCAGCCAACATTGTTTCAATCACAATCAACGGCACTCACTTCATTAATGTGTATTCATCTCCAAATGAACAGTCAAAGGACATCCGTCCAATGTTAGATCATCTCACCTCCATCCTTCCTGATCTCGATGCACCCGTCATAATTGGAGGTGATTTCAACTGTGGCACAGCCACCTTCAAGAGCACCCTTTTCATCAACAATCCCCACGATAAACGTACAAAATACTTTGACGATTTTATAGTGGCAAACTCCCTCACCATTCATAATTATGAAAAGCCCACGTGGCATTCACAAGCTCGAAATCTTCACTCCATCACAGACTACACTCTCACACGCAACACATCACTTCACAGCTGGCGCATTGATCCCCAGTACTCTGGATCAGACCACGACATTATCACATACAATATTGAATCTATACCAAAATTATCACCGCTCCGAGACTGCCGAAGCATAACAGATAAAGATGAATTCAATAAACAAATTCAAGTACCTCCTCAAACAATAAAATACGATAATAAAGAATCTATAGATGTAAATGCTAATATTATAAACTCGTACATAGAGAAAGCACTTGAAAATAGTACCAAAACATTCACTAAAACACAAGAGGTTTCCTACTGGAATAAAGAATTGGCAGCACTGCAAAATAGAATAGCCGCTCTAAGTAGGAAAATTAATAAAAGTCGCCATAAGAACCCACATCAGAAACAACTATTACAGGAATTAAACAAGGAATATAAAAATAAAATCAAAGAATCTAAAAAAGCATCATGGAGGAACTTTGTGTCTTTGACATCGCCCTATGGCAAACCATATAAAGTACTTATAAAATTCTCTAATCCACTCCATATCACCCTTCCTCTTTCCTCTGTCCATGGTGTGACAGCCACCTCCTATAACCATGCTCACCAACTTATTCTTGAAGACAAATTCCCACGTATCAACAATCCTGGAAGTGTGTTCATTCCAGGACCATTACTAACACCTGAAACAATGAATACCTACACTCACCATCCTGAAAATATACCACATCCTGATACCGATACACCAGAACAATGCCTCGTTACCCAGGGTGAAGTCAAAGACATACTGCGATCCCGTAATAATAAATCATCACCCGGATTAGATGACATTCGGTACACGCATCTCAAAATGTTCAACAAAAAGCACCCGGGCATTCTTGTTGAACTTATCAATGCGTGCTTAATAAACCAACATTATCCTGATATATATAAGTTAGCAAAGCTGTCAATCCTACTCAAACCATCCAAAGATCCGCACATTACCAGTGCATACAGACCCCTCTCGCTTCTCCCAGCAATTGGTAAAGTAATAGAGAAAGTAATATCCAATCTGGTCACAGACTACTTAGATACTGCACCTAAAACCCTGAGTCCATGTCAGTACGGTTTCCGACGGAACACATCGCCAGAAGCTGCACTGAATAGGGTTATCAATAAAATACAAGAGTCATCTTTCCAAGGCGGCTACACAATAGCTATTTCATTCGACATTGAAGCCGCCTTCGACTCTATGCTCTATCAGGCTATCCTCATTGGCTGCGAAAACTTCAATATTCCTGAATATCTTATAAACATCATCCACTCTTACCTCCATTCTCGGCTAGCTCTGTTCAAGGATGTATTCTACCACCCTGAAAAAGGCTGTCCACAAGGGTCTGTATTAGGACCACTCTTGTGGAACATAGGATATAATCCTGTACTAGAAGTCCTCAGTACATTGGAGCATACCACCTGTTTTGCAGATGATACCCTCACCATCCTTAGTGCACCCACAGTTGAACTCCTCCAGGAGAAGTTCAAATCATTCTGCAAAATTTTCAATGCTTTGCTTGCCCCAATTGCAGTGAAACAGAATGTCCACAAGATTGAAATTCTATTCATTCCCGGTATTTGTAAATCAGTGGACTACCCTACATTCATGTTTCAAGAGCATAGCATACAATCATTATCAGTGATCAAGTACCTTGGCATATACATTGATAACAGATTCACATTTACCCCACACTGCGAGTACCTGTATACAAAATCTCTGAAAATACTCAATTCCCTGAAGCCCCTATTTGCCAATAAATATGGCTACAATAACAAGTGCAGACAACAAATGCTGAATGGCACCATTGGAGCAATCTGGAAATATGGATCCCCAGCGTACTCGCATACACTCTCAAGTCCTATTAACAAATCCATAATTCGTAAACTCCACCGTCAAATGCTCCTACTTGTATGTCGCTCGTATTGTACAGTGTCATACCTTGCCCTTACCAATATCACCAACTGGCCCCCAATGGACTACGAGGTACACTCGAGAACCATTTTATATCAGCATCTGAGAGATATCCCATACGACCTGCACTCACCCCTTCTTCCAATCCCCCTTGATTGCCCAACCAAACTAGCCATGAAGAAGTTCCAAATGGAACAAATTGAGCTTCTATGGCAAACTGAGTGGGACAACCACACCAATACCGGCCAGTGGACCAAGCACCTCATTCCCAAAGTCAACACTGGACCATTTAATCCAACATTCTGGATTACACAAATGCTGACAGGTCATGGCTCCTTTGGAGCCTACCTATGCCGATTCAAACGAAGACCTACTGCTCAATGCAGACACTGCCCACATGAGGAAGATACTGCAGAGCATGCCCTCTACTACTGTCCATTACTAGCCGAGAAACGTCCTCCTTTTAATCAACTAGTACCCAACACACCAGCCTTTAGAGGATATGCAACTTTGATTATGAAACAACGATGGGACCAAGAAAGGATACATCAACTTCTCTCTGCTACTCCCAATAATTTAACGCAACAATCCTCCTCCTCCTCCTCCTCCAACTAGATATGATGGAATAGTTATTATGGTATAGTTGTTGAAGATATACGGATCTACACACTAGAGGAGAGCGGCAATGAGCTGGTAAATTACGATATGCACTATGCAAATACCGAGACATCATATGCAACGCTCGTACTCCTACTTACTTGAAAGTAATAAATGTTGTCACATATACTACAACAAGGAGAGCGGCAATGAACTGGTAAATTACATTATGTATATCACATGCAAATACCGAGACATCATATGCTACGCTCGTACTCCTACAATAAAGTAATAGAAGATCTTGTGTATACTACAACAACTATACTGTACCATATAAATATATAATAGAATTATTGAATACTCTGTAATATAATAAATTTTCAGCTCCCAGCAAATCAATTATAAATACCAAGTGGAATGCACACTCAACACACGTCAGCGCACAATGAAGAAAATATTGATAGTACCTACTTTCATAGAATACTTTAATACATGTAACTAATAATAAGAACAAAGGGCAAGTTTTGGTATAGCCATAGGCCCAATTTACTTTATACATGATACCTCCAATGACGAAAACAGCAGCACAACATATGTATAAGCTGCAAATGAGGAAGTGTATCCTAACATTATAGCAAGAAATAGACTACTACTTATCACCAATATGAATATAATAATTATTGATACACCAAAATCATTATACTCACACCCAAATCACCCTATACCAATACAAGAGACAAAACACAGTACTTCCCACACTTACCGATACCTATTAAAATTATATGAGTATAATAATAACTAAGTAATTAAGTAACCAATATCTCAATTTAACACGAAGCCTATTTTCTTAACAATAGTAAATATCACAAATCTCAACATCAAAATTCATATATCGCATTAGGATTATCCTAACAACGCCCTATATGGCTTAAAATTTTCACCAATACCTCCTCTTTCATTAGATATACAAATTAAACCGGTGTAATTGAAATACAGGAAATGCCACGTACAGAAGCGCGCATATCGGCTGCCATATTTTCGACCTTATCATTCTTTTCTAAAACTCGAATATTTTCAAACTCTGTCCAATCAAATAGCTTCATCAACTATATTTTTGCCACCCTATCATTGCCCAACGAATCAAGTCACTCACCAATAATATTATTCAAAAATGAATTCTTACTCGTAATTTCTGATAGTGTTCAGTAATAGGCCTATTTCAAAAACTCGAAAATTCAATTCCCAACTCATAATTCTCATCACCAGTGGACCAAAATCGGCTCCACCAATGACCTACAATCCTAATTATCGCTTTCGCTTTCATAATTACCGGATTCCCTCGAAATTCATTTTCTCATCAAGAGCATATATCACGAATCTCAACTTCAAAAATTCATATCTCGGCTTAGAATTATCCTATCGACGCCCTATATGGCTTAAAACTTTCGCCAATATCTCCTCTTTCATTAGATATACAAATTAAACCGGTGTAATTAAAATTCAGAAAATGCCGCGTACAGAAGTGTGCATATATCGGCTGCCATACTCTTCGGCCCTATCATTAATTAGGTACTGAAACTCAAATATTTCCGTTCAATCAAATAGCATCATGAACCATATATTCGCCATTTCTGATAAAATCACGCCAACTCTCTTTGCAGAAAATTCCAAACTCACTACTCAACTGCTTTTCAATCAGCCAAATCGGCGCAATTAATTAAATGAATCCATTCAATCATCAAATACGTCACTAATTAACATAAAATTGCATCTAGCTCGAACAGACTAATATCTGAACAAGAGCTTCCTGGCCCAAAGTCTTCACACGCTAATAGGATCTCAAATAATTAGGTAAGGACTCGGGATAATAGAATGAGCAGATAGAGAAGGGAAGAGGTAATCCAAATTAGCCTGCCCTATAGGAAAACTGTATACCCAACAAACTCACTCGAGTCACTCAAAAATTATTTTCACATAACTCTAAAAATGGATACCTCCGCTAGAAATCCACCCATATCCTTCCTATCTAACTGAGAAACACAGTACCACTATTACTTACGTATACCTATTAAAATTAATTTAATATAAATGATACCTAGCTAATTAACCAATATTTCAACTAGACTCGAAACCTATTTTCTCATCAAAGTATAAATCAGGAATCTCAACTTCGAAAATTCATATCTCGGCTTAGATTTGTCCCATCGACGCCCTATATGGCTTAAAACTTTTGCCAATATCTCCTCTTTCATTAGATACAAATCAAACAGGTGTAATTAAAATTCAGGAAATGCCGCTTACAGTAGTGCGCATATCGTCTGCCATATTTTTCC